>CABFPE010000210.1:902348-919996 GCA_900660155.1 Hofstenia miamia | reverse complement strand
TTATTATTATTATTATTATTATTATTATTATTATTATACCAATTTTTATTATAAAGGAATACATCTATTACTTTGCTGATCATCTTTTGTTTGCGTACAATTTTGCAATAAGCAGTTCAACTTTTCCTGCAGTACTTAAAATGCAGATGTAACACCCATATTCAAGAAAGCAGACCCCACAAAGTGTGAAAATTATCGCCCTATTTCTATCACAAATCCCTTTGCAAAAATTTTTGAAAAACTTCTATGCGCACAAATAAATCTCTCTCTATCTGAATGATAATAACATTTGAGTACCAAATCAGTTTGGTTTTACAAAAGCACATAGTACAGCAGATGCCTTGTTAAAACTAACTGAGAGTGTAAGGTTTAACTTAAATAACGCTCTTAGCAGTAGTGTAGCTTTGCTCGATCTGAGCAAAGCTTTTGACAGTCTAGATTTCATACACTAAATCAGAAATTACATAAATATGGATTGAATGAGCTAGGTAGAAAATTGCTGCAAAGTTTCTTAAGTTGTAGACAACAGCGTGTCAAAGTAAATAACATATATTCAAATTTTGTAAATACAGACAAAGGCGTACCCAAGGTTCAGTACTTGGGCCTATTCTTGTTAATGCGTTCATAAATGATATCTGTAAATATGTAAAAAATTGTAATGTAATTCAATATGCTGACGATATATGTATAATAGCAAATCATAGTAGCCCAATCATAGCAAAAGAATATTTAAAATCTGATCTCATGAACATTAGGAGATATCTCCAGCAGCATAAATTAAATTTGAACGAACAAAAGACGTACAGGTAGTGAAACGCCAGAAGTTCAACAGTCAAATGAAATTAAGTATCTAGGTGTTGAGATTAATAGAAACCTCAATTTCAAGTTGTTCGTTATAAGCAAGCTGCGTAAAATGGCAGCAGGTATCCAGAGTATTCGCCAAATAAAATATATCACTAGAAATAAGACGTTAATAGATGTTCTAGTAACAGTCACTCTCATTACGCTTGTATACTATTGGACAACATAAGCACAGAATTATCAGAAAGCATAAATTCAGTGTTCAACTGGTCATTAACAACAATGTATGGCATTGGTAGACAAGAGACAGGTAGAAAGCTCAGTGAAATCAAAATGTTGTCACCAAAATACTTCACAATTTGCATTAGTCTAATAACTCTGTATAAATACATAGAAAAGCTAACTAAAAGCACATTATTCTTTGATAATTACATTAGCTACCATAAGAGAGGCAGCAAATGTTTCAGCAGAAAGCTATCTAAAAATTGATATGGGAGTTATTATTTCTTCGTAAATGCCTGTACATGCTGGAATAATCTAGATCCGCAGCACTCCCAAAATAAAATCTTTTAAACGCTTGTTGAAACTAAATCTTCTTGGTGAACAGTTTTTACTGGGGTCATCCAAAAAATTAAATGTATGGCGAAGTATTAAATCCAACAAATTCTAATTCTTTTTAATTTGTAAGTAATGTTTTTTAATTTATTATTTATAGGTTAGATTGTAGTTTGTACATTTTGTATCTATAATTGTATATATCATGTATAGAAAATCAATGTGCAGAAACAAACGAATAAATAGGTATTGGAATGGTATTTCGTATATTGCAACTAAAATATGTAATATAACTCCTTTGTAAATTAATGTACGTTTTGAGGTCTATAACATTAAATAAGTCAAACAAAAACCTTCAAAATCCATAATTTAATAAAACATGAATTTATATCTATTTCAAATTTAACTCTTAAAAGTAACTTCACTTGGAGAGCGTAGATAACACTGCGAATAGATAATAAATTGTTCAAGGTTTGATTTTTTAATTTATAGTCTTAGTAACAATAGCAACAAATTGCTTCCCAAATTTAGAATGAATAATTTTGATTAAGTCTTTTTTCTTAAAACCAATGGAAAATTTTGGGCATACCCACAAGCGTTTAGGTAACATTTCCTCTGATTCGCAGTCACATTACATTATGGATACTAGCAAAAATAAAGATATTTCGGAAAAATTGAACGATTTTACCGATTATGATAACGAAAGTAATCATCTATGAAAGTAATTTCTTTAGATTTAATGGTAAGATTTACGTTATGTTAATAAGGAAAAGAGCCAATATAATCAGTAGTCGATTGGTAAGTATTACAATCATTTGTATACTTTTTTAAACTCTATACAAATAAAAAATAAAATGCAACACAAAAGAAACTGAATAAGAATAAAAACTGCATTCACAATTTCCAATATATCCGAGGTTTTTCAGTTAAAGAGGAGCACTTGTGGTGCTCATTTCTTTTCTACCTTTAAGACAATTGACAATTTATTAAAATCATAAATATTTTATGCTCAGCAACATTACTAATATTATTACACTAACGAAAAAACCAATCCAACAAACTAATAAAGGATATTAAGCTTATAGCAATAAGTGGCACCAATAATTTAATTAATATAATCTTCCAAAAATAAATCCACTTAATTTTAATAATTTGAATTAATAAATTCATTAATTTATATTGAGTCATTTAGTAGCAAAATTGAGGAGTTGCAATTGAAAAAATGCGGACTTGGACTGAAGATAGTTTATCTATTCTGACCTTGTTGTTTTATTCTGAACTTGTCTTCAAATATCTCCCTGATAATGAGGAAATTAATGTTTTCGCAAAATCTAATTCGTTCCGAAGCATTCAACGATTCACCTACTGTAACTTGAATTGATTATTTTCTGAAGTTGTTAAAAGTTATCAAGTTGTAAATTTTATTCACTTCTGTTGCGTTTTCTACATTATCACTCGATCTCCATGCGATTTGTATTGAATGCAAGAGTACTCTTTATCATAGGATCAATTCTATAGTATTCCCCAAGTTTAAGCTGATGTCAGAAGTGCTTCACAAGTATTCATGTAAATTTTTATGGCTACAAATGGTATCTACTTGTATCCCCGTGTATGATGTGATACTGGTTGACAGTATAGAGAACGACTCCAGCACTCGTATCTCAACTATTTTCAAACAATTTAAAGCCAAATTTGTATTAAGAATTTTATATGTTATGTGTGAAAGAAATTGTATTATTATTATTATTATATTGCTTAACGTGTTTGAAATTATTTTGCCCAAAATAAATTGTGAATAGCAGCAAGCTAGAGTGTATCATCATCTGAGTAGATAGCCTCACTTCGAAATATTTCCGACAAGAGGCTACCTCGTGCAACATCGACATTTCAGTAAGACTCTTATTTCTAGTAACTTTAGCTATGTATTTAAATTTGCAAGTGTAGTAAAGACTTATACCTCTACATTTGCAATCGAAAAAGCACAATAACTACAGGCTTAGAAAAGCACAAGCAATAAGAAGCGAAGATTTTATGAAATTGCATTTACTGATTTAACAAATGAATAAATAGCTTAGAAAGCAATACGAATTATTAGGGTAAATATATACATAGGAATTATGTACTGAGTTTAAAATAGGTTCCTAACAAGAGCAATGTAGAATTCAAAAGCAAAGTGTTCATAAGTAACGTTCACAAAATGACTACTGATCCGTGTTAAATCTAGATCAGAAATGATTCAAAACATTGAATTAAATGATTTGATAACATATCGAGATCCAAAACATTTGAGAAATAATTCATAAATATTATTCGATGGCATATGTGCCAGCTGTAGTTTCTCTTAATTATGTATCATCACTTGAGTAATATTGCTTTATTATTGCTATATTTTCGTTTTTAACAGAAATCGATATTTTCTAGGAATGATTTAACGTCCTATTAAACTAAATTAGCTGGAAATCGCTAACAATGAAAAGCTAATTCAGGTTTTATGCAAGAGAAGTTTCAATAAGATTTTAAAATTTTAAAATTGATTAAATAAATACAGTAATAATTTAATTTCATTTGAAATTTATAATAACTAAATGGAAATTAGAGGAAATACTTGCTTAACAAATTAGTTACATAAACAATTTTTAAAAATTTGCTTAATAACTAAGAGTTTCCATTTCCAATTCATTAATATTTGACATTAAATTTAAATCTGGATATGCTAAGAGATATCCAAATGTCATGTACTCTGATTATTAATATTTATCGGCAAGATCATCTGAAACACACTTCTATTTGCTTCTAATATAGACGTTATTTCATTTCTATTTAAGAAAAGTGACATTCTTTACAGATATGCTTCTATGCGAATGAAGTATTATTACGGACTCATGCAGTGCATATTTTTTTCAAAGTTACTGTGGAATGGAATGGGACCAAATCAAACCAAATCTCTAACTACTACTACTAAAAGACTTTATTATGCAAATAAATACATACTACAGTTAATGAAAAAAGTAAAGTTACATAAACATATGTTTCCTGTCGTATGAATGCAGGAAAAAATTCCAAATTACATCATTAATTTTGTTTTTAAAAATAGAGGGCTTCTCATAAATGTCAATATGTGCCAGTTTAGTTAAACGTTTTGTTAGCATCGATACCCGGTTGAAATAAAATGCATCTGATTTTTTGGTGTTTCTTCTTGGGACGTTGAAGCAAGTTGTGGAACTTTCTCTGAAATTGTGTGAGATTTCGCCATACACTGAAAGGAATTGATGGTAATCAATGTCATATGAATCGTTAACTAATTTATTAAGAAAGATAATATCTTCAAGTTGTAGATACAGAGTAAAAGGTAAGAGACCAATGAATTTCAAGCGCCCGGTATAAGTAATACATTTTTATAAAAAATCCACGGCTTTGAAATAAATCAAGTGCATTGATATTTGACATTCGCATGCCAGATAACGAAACCATGCGACAATATGGGTAGGATGTAAAGCTTATATATGTTTAATTTTCATGAAAGATTTAAATTTTTTGGTAAATTCCTTTTTATTATAATGAATCGGTTGTGTGCAGCGCAGATCTTTGCATTGATATGGTACTTCCAGCTTAAGTTAGAAGTGACGAAAATTCCAAGGTCCTTGATTGGGTCTGAAGTAAACGCTATATCTGTGCCCCCAAAAACACAAATTGGAGAAGGCGATACATTATGATTTCTTACAGTGAAGAGAACAAGCTCTCTTTTAGAGGTGTTCAAGTCTAATTTGTTGTTGTCAATGGACCATTAATATAATTTTATAATGTGATTCTGTAGTTTTAACGGACAAATGTTAGAAAGTTTAGTATCGCCTGCATACATAAAGAGCAGGGAAAATACGTCATCGGGCAAGTCGTTAATAAATACAATGAAAAATAAGGGCCCAAGAGTAGATCCTTGTGTTAAAGAAAGTCAATTACTGTCCAACAAAATTTTAAAAAAATCAATAGACCAGTAATGTAATGTATCTTCTTAAATAAGTGGTTCATGTTTATTTATATGTAGAATAAATTATTTCACTAAATGAATTACAAAAAAGTTTTTTTACTAAAAATCAAAATGTACTAATGTGACATATAAAATGCACTCTTTAAGTGAATTCTAAAATAGCAATAAGCAATATTCCAATATAATTATTTACGTAATACAATGTTCAGGATTTCAATGTTATATTATGCAATTTAAACAGGTGAATACTAAGGTATTTGTTACGCGAATGTGAATATGTATATAATTGTTTTGCTTTTACCGATTGGTGCATTTAGTATGTCTGTACGTGGACCATCTCACATTATTGTGGAGCGGCGGGGTTCTTTTGAGAATTTTACAATTGGAAATTGGACATTTGAAGTTCAACAAGGTCCGATCATGGATGCTGATGCGATTGACAAACTCTGTTCGAAATTAGATATTCCTCATGTTCCAGACATGATATTTGCTGATAATGTATTAAAAGTGTCATATTCTAATTTCTCATTCTTATCTTTTGATCCAATAGAAGCACTAAAACTTGTTGATAATCAAACTGCACCATCTCATATTAAAGTTTCTTCCACAAATACTTGGCAATCTGCCAGAGTTAATTCCGAATTCATTGAAAATAAAGTTAGACAGTATGATTGGACCTACACAACTAAATACAGTGGCACTCTAAGTGATGATAAATTGAAAGTCGAACACTTGGAAAATGACGGTATCAACTATGAAAAATTAAAGCGTAAAGAAAAAATCGAATTTTATCAAGATTTCACACTTTTCGAGGTATCTTGTATATTTATTATTTGTATCTAAAAACAATGCATTTCTATTGCTTTGACATTAAAAAAATAATGCGTTTAAAATCAATGGTTTTTTTATTTGTTTTATTTATGGTTTGCTATCTTAGAATGAAGAATAATGGCAATTTACTACTTCTATGCCTTCCAGCAGCTATTTAACAATAATCAAACTTGTATGCATTTGTGATGGTTTATGATACTTGTTCAATTTTATATTATTGTTTGCGGTGAAATTTCATTTGAAAGCCTTGATATACAACTCACAAATATCTTTTAAAATTAAAATAATAACGAATTTCCTCAAAATTATCAGGTTTCATAGTAAATCAAAGTTTAATGCAACTGACAATATAAGCTTGCCACTGCAAAATGCAATGTGTAATCACCTCCCATTATACTGCGCCACTGCAATTGCCAAAACTTAATACAAAGGTTTAGGATTGATTGAAAAAGTCCGTATATTAATATTATTTAAATTAAGTTAGGTGTTTACAATTTGAAATAAGTTTATTACCAAACAAACAATGAACGCCATTTAAGTAATCTTGTTAGCAGTATTAGCTTTTTTATAGGCCATAACTATACCAGGAATGTTAAGATTATTTGTACAACTCATAAAATTTTAGTTTGTGATATATATTAACTTTTAATTACCGTAAGGGACATTTAACATAAGTTATGTTAGACAAAAGGTGTGATTCTTAACTTTGGTGCTAAATTTTTTTGGGTAACATTAAAATTGGATTCCAAGAAATTTGATTCTGCAATTGGAATTTTTTAATATTCAATTCAGCTAAGCCCATAATAGTAAAAATCTAAATGGTCCAATGAACTTCCCTTCTGTGTAAAACATTTTATTTGAATGCTATGCAGAAGCGAATAATTGTGTTGTTTCATTTTTTTTACAAAAAAGACACGTTCTAAAAATTTAAATTGATTATCTGATAAGTCAATGTAACAGACGTTTGCAGCATTTGGGTGTTGCCCCTTGTATTTCAGCTATTCCTAATCATCAAATTCTTGAATGTTGATGCATTAAAACCTAATACATTATGCTGGTCAACCTAGTTTGGTGAAAAACCAGAATAAATAGCTAGTAGCTATTAGCTGATATCTCAGAACGGTTCGTCTCAACATTGCTTCCAGAGACGAATATTTCTGAGTTGGATAACAGCGAGTAAATAACCATAAGATTTTACAAGTTATGTAACGAATTTATAATCACTGTGTTTTAGCAATTATACTTAGTAATCTTTGATTATGAATGTCAACATTTTGTTTGAATATTCCATGATATAAATAATTTGCTAAATTTCCTGTTTCAAAATTTTATTCAGTATCTAAACCTTTACTGATTTCATTGTTGAAGACATATATTTACTGGCGTAGTTTTGTTCTTAATTTTCTTGTTAACTACTTGTGGATTACAGGGGGTTTGTACAGTGTGATAGAAGGCGAAATTATCCAAACAAGTTAATTCACCTAGAACAGAATTTTAAGAATTCGCATTTTATTATAATAATAATAATAACCTTGTATTTTATTTGATTGATTGTACAGTCGATTGAACAGTAGGATATCAAAGGCATGGCAGTAGAGTGACAGCGGGAGAATTGGAGAAGGGCGTCTTTGTATGGCAAGGGAGAGATCCATTTGAAGGCATGCTTCTGGAAATGTTCCATAGAGTGGAACAGTGAACGGGAAGGCCACCAACAGGGAGATGCATAAAGAAGAATGGCGCGATGAATGGACTTGAACAAAGAAAGTTTCACAGCAGAAGTGGAATTAAAGAGAACATTGCGGAAGAGGGCAAAGAGTGAGGGATTAGCTTTGCGGAGACGTAAGGATACATGACCAGACCAAATTTAAGTTATCAGAAATTTGAACTCCAAGATCAGAAGGGGGAGATACAGAAAAGGAAATACCACATGTCTTGCTTGGGCTACAATCAAGATGGTTAACAGAAGACCAAGTGGACAAAATCTCAAGAACAGATGTAATATTGGAGGCAAAAGAACTACCAAAGTTGAAAATCACGGTGTCATCAGCGTACAGTAGACAAGATGAGTTGAGGACAGATTGAGGGAGGTCGTTGATAGCAACAAGGAAGAAGAGAACAGCAAACACGGAACCTTGAGGAGCACCACTAGAGACAAGGGCAGGGGAAGAAATAGACGAGTTGATTTTGACACACTGACGGTGACTGGACAGGTAAGACTGAAAGAGTTTGATGAAATCAGGATCAAACAAAACCAAATGAACACAATTTGTCAAGAAGAATAGAATGAGGGAGCCAAACAAAAGCTTTAGAAATGTTAACCAGTATCATTATGATCAGAGTGGAAATAGCAGTTTTCAATCAAAGTGAGCAAGTTAGTAGTAGAACGACCCGGAAGGTTACCATGTTAAGAGATGTGATGACGAATTTTAGGAAACACATAATGAAAGACACGACGCTCAAAGATGATTGACAGCCGAGAAAGAAGGGAAAAACGTTTAGAGGAGCAAATGTAGAAAAGATGCTTTAAATGGATGGAAAGAGTTGAGGAAGCTTCATGGATAACAAAGAATGGGACACCATCAGGATAGCAAGGACCAGGCAATTTGCAGAACTAATGCATGAGGGAAATATCATGGGTGTTGAAGACGATGTTACATAGGTGAATCAGTGGAGAGGTGGCAGGAGGACCAGGACAGAAAGAGACAGGATCAGAAAAATTCGAGGAGAAATGGGCATTGAAGAGATCAGCTTTCTCCAGATCAGAATGAGCAGAAAAATGGTTCCAATGCAAGCTGGGGAGGTCAGGTTTGGAGTGCAGGGAACGCAAGAAGGCATGAGCCTTGAAGAGATCCAGATGAGAAGCTGGACAACAGAGCGATTTTGCCGAGTTCCATGAAGTTGATGGCGTCTTCTGTGAGAGAAGAATTGGAAGGACTGTAACGGCGTTGGAAAAATTTGAGTTTATTCAAAGAGTGTACAGTAAGGGATGAGAAATAGAAAGGGAGAGAAATACACTTTTTCTGATGATGAGGAACAAAGGATGAAATAACTTGTTGAACGAAGGTGTACCAGTCATCAGCAGAGAGAGTCATTAAAATGGGGAATGAAGAAGAGAGAGCATCATTTAGAGATACAAAGTCACTGTTAGATCAAGCATATTGAGGAGTGGCAGGCCAAGCAGATGGGGTAATAGAATTGACAGACATGCTGAACTGAACAAATGAGTGATCAGACAGTTCGACCAGAACAGGGACCACAGGGGTGTCAAAAATATTATCAGGGTGAGAGCACAAAACCTAGTCAAGGAGGGAGGAGTGTGGGAAATCCAGGTTGACGAGAGAGAGTGATAGACTGATCATGAACGTACTCAAGCATGGATGAAAAATCAGCAATGGGAATATGAAAAGGACTGCTGGAAGGAGGGTTTTAAACACAGAGAAGAGAAACAATGTGATCACTGAGAACAACAGCACAACCGCAACAGAAATCAAAGGAAAAAGACTCAAAGAAGAGGGGGTGGATGTCAAGGTTAGGGCAATGAGAAGCAATCAGAACACCACCATGACGACCACTAGAGCGATCCATACAGCAGAGAACTTAAAGTGCGGGGTTAGGAAAAACAACACTCAGCAAGAGAAGGATCAAGCCAGGTTTCAGTAATGAAAATGAAGTCAACAGGACACTGCAGGAAGTAGTTGTAAAAACTGAGATGACGGTTTAATGAGATAAGACTGCGAACATTGGCGAGCAAAAAAGAGAAACCAGAATTTGGATTAGGAGTGAGATCCAAGCTAGGAGGTGCAGGTACTCAATCACGACCAGAACATCATGGTGACGGGGAAGAAGTCCAAAAGATTTGCACTCGGCGTCGGAGAGACGGTAGTATCGGATCAAGAGGCCATCTGACCACACTTCAGGATCCATAAGAGCAAAATGAGACTCTTGATTAAAAACTATGTGAAAGGAGGCGAATGGAGAATCCGTACGTGGTAGAATGGGAAGGACGTCATCAAATTGGAGAGAGGAGCAACTGAGGTAATCAGCAACATCAGAAGCAGAAACAGAGTTAGCAAAACGGCTGATATAGATGTGAGCTTTACGAGGAGGACGAGGAAGAGAACTAATTAGAACAACAGGCAGATTACAGTGCCAGGGACGTGACGAGGGTGATGATTGCGGTGAGTAGGCGGTGGACCAGACTGTTCAGGGGCAGGTGACGGCATAGGAGAGGGAGCAGCAGCAGGAACAGAATGTTGGCAGGATGATTAGGACGATTCCTAATGATATGTGAAGCAGAAGCACTGTAGGAGAACATTTGAGAATGCATAGACAAAAAGTCGGAGGTAAGCTTAGCAAGAGAATCTGAAGGAGATGACAAGACAACATTGGAAGGGTTGACCTTTGAAGACTGGTGTGAACGTGAAAGGGGGGTGATAGCTTGGCGAAGGAGAGAAATGATGGTATCCTTCTTTAAAGCACCAACCACCAATCATCAAGCGAAAGATTAGCTGCAGGCATGACTGAAATCTAATTAAACTGTATACTAAACAGGCAATTTATCACATTTATCAGCAGAATATGAAGTACAAAAAAGTAAATTTAGATACAGTATTTGCATATAACTTGATCTTGGCTCCTCATGTTATGTTAGAGAATAAATGCAAGATCACAAATATTTAATATTTTAGCATATTAGCAAAATGTTTGCCTTGACATTATGCAAGTCTATAGTTATGTCAATCTTTTTTCATTTGATACCTGAAATAAATTAATGCTTTCCAATTTTCATATTAAAGAATGACAGGAATATCGTTTTAAGTGTGCCCTCAAACACCTTCACTTGTTTATTAGTTACACACGACTGTGTGTGCTACTCTACGTGTTCATATGAAATTTGTTGTGTTTATATCTTACTCTATAATCATTACTATAAATTTCATTTTACGGTTGTTATATTTTAGGATGAATTGTCTGACAATGGAATGTCTTTGTTGAGCATCAAATGTCGTTGTATGTCTTCTTGTTTTTTAATTCTATTGAGGTACTTTTTGCGTGTTGATGGTGTGATGGTCCGTCTTTTTGACACCCGCGTTTATGGAGAACCAAATTGGAACTATTTAATACGTGAGGTGATTCTTAAGGAAGATACAATTGAAAAACTCAATCACAAAGTTGGTTTTCCAATTCCAACAAAAGACCTTGCCAATGAAGCGGCACAAAACGCGCAACTTCTCACCAATTACACAGAAAAGATTTCTTTTGAATAGATCAAATATTTTGTATTTTATAATGTTTCAATAAAGTTTCGTGTCATTGATAATTTTATGTTAGTTAGAAATCACAGTGTTATTGTGTGTTAAATTTATATCCACATCCATAAGCAATGGCCATGTAAATAGTTAAGGTATGTGTAAAGTTCTATAAATCATTAAAATTTGATATATCTTAATACTATTCAACGGTTTTGTTCACTAACATTTTCAGATAAAAATAATGGCACATGTTATTAATTGTTTTTTAAGTGCAGAATGTAACATAAATAATTTTTAAATTGTCAAAATCCAAATTGCTTGTTTTCAAGGCTGTAAGAAGATTGTAATCATAGGCCAGAATTTTAAAATAAATAGTGTTTTATTGATAAATATTTTAACAGAATTTTGTACTTAGATATTTCTAACTGGGAAAGCTTCATAAATATATCATTTTTTCATGTGACGCTTGATTTTATTTTATGTAACTAGTTTTTGTAATCTTGAATTATGTAAAATTTAATTTATCAGTTATACATTGTATAGAGTTCTTATGCACAAATTTCAAAATACATTTAATTTTATTTTAACATAGTTGGAACATATTCTAACACATATTTCTTCACTAAGTTGCATAAAAGTGTAAGGCAATCTTCTCGTATAGCAATTGAATTCTTCTTCCAAAATAAATCTGAGTCATTGACCACTTCAAAATTTTCAAAAGACATTAAAGAAATTTTTTTCTGAAGGAAACACTTGCAATGGGGCTTCGCTTAGTTTTAACTTTTAAAAAATATAATTACAATATGTGAAATCATTAATACAAAGTGACCACCTTGAACAGACCGAATGGTGGTATTTACTGAGAAGTGGATGTAAAAATTAAAAGTTGCATACCTGAGGAAAATCTATTTGTGAAGTATTATAATTTGTAGCCATTGTTCTTTGTTAATCTGCTGTTTCATGGTATGACATAAAAGAACTTCGATTTCTTAAAAGATGCTATCAGAGTTCTGGAGGCAGGAAAAATAATAAATCAAAACGTGTATTGTGATGAGATGTGTCCACAAACTTTCAGTGATTATGAAATGTAATGGACAACCAAATATGGATTTGGTAATAGGATTGTGCTAAGGATCACACTGCAAGTACTTCAATTCAGTTTCTTCAGCGGTCTACCCTTGATTTCATCCTACCAAAGAATGGGACCTTAGATTACTGTGACTGGAACTTATTAGCAGACTCAAAACTGTGACGTGCTATGCGTAATATCCCACAAGTTGCTTTTCAGAACGGCACTTAAAACTGGATTTCTAGGTTAATACGCTGCAATACAAATTATATTTTTAGCATTTATAAATGTAAAATAAAATTATTCTTTGAAAACATTTGTATTAATTACGCTGAGTGACATAAAATTTAGTTGACTGATTTTTTCCACTGATTTCAGTCAATTTTGGAACGAGAATTATTAATTTGAATGCCATTTTACAGATAAAACTATACTGTTGAGTGATTTGGAAAGCCTGCATAGGATTGCCTTGTTGAGTTAATGTCTACGACTATATGCGGCATTGGGACATTGAAGTTAAACCTTTCCTGCTACTCCTTTCCAACCATAATTCATTAACCTCAGTTTCACATTGGGATCACAATAGGGAAAGAATTTTTTTGACATAGTTTCATACCCCTTGCATACTACATAGCAACCCTGCACTGTGCTTATGACAACATTACTCATGCTTTCTCTGCAAATATCATGGCTTCTTATGCAAGACCTGTATGAATTCTTTGTTACATGGGTAAATATTATAATCTGAAAAATCAACCCTTTATAAATATAGTAGTGATGCAAAAAAACATTCTGATGCAATATTTAGAAATTTAGGAATTATCAGGATATTGGATCTTGACACCTAAATAATATATTCTTGGGTGTTTGAAGATCAAAATATTTGCAATTTGCTATTCTTTTGCTTGACCTGAATAAAAAACCACAATAGTAAGTTATTTTTATCTATAAATGAGGGTTTTTTTTCGTATATCTTGCTGTCAACAGAACTCTTGAACTTGCACTTCATAGGGTTGACCTCCAATACTTAATTGTCCTGATGTAGAAATACTCCTTCTTAGCCTACAAAAAATTTTCAAGAAATAAGCTAATCTAATAGTGAGTTTTTCCATCATAAATTCTTAGGATCTTCATTAACATTCGATTAGTTGCAATGCTAAATCTTAGCATAAGGCAAATCAAAGTTTTTCTTGCAATATTCAAGAGATGTGATATTGCCAGAAATGTCTACTAAACTTCATTTTCTGAAATATATATTGAATGTTTTTATTGAAAATTTAGGTTTGTTTAGTGATGAAAAAATGAAAATTTCACCAACAACTCAAAAGACTTATTTAGGAGTGTGGGTATATCTAGATAGATTCAGATAGATGAAAAAATCTATTTATTAGTTATTTGATCACTAAGGAAAAGTTTGTTGAAAAGCTAAGAGCCTTGATAATATCTCAATTAAAGGAATTTGAAAACTACGCTATTTAGGTTATATTTTGGACTTATGGCTTCCGGGGTGAACAAAAAACATCTGTTTACATTAAAATCAAAATAGAATTAGATGTTTGTGTACAATTATAAAAGTTATTGGAGGATGTATGGTATCATCATCATAATACAATTTCTAATTTCTAAGTTTAATCATCTATTTAGACAATATATTCAATTTCATGATAATTCCTAAGTATTGTCTGTTATGAAAATGAGCTCAAATTCGTTTTTAGCAGCATCAAATTGACCAGAAACACTGAGAAAAAGTGCTGAACTAAGAAAAAAATATGTTTTTGTCACAGTGTTATCATTTGTAAGAATAAATTACTGTTGTAGTAGAGACCGCCCTATATTTTCTGATAAATCATCAGTTATTTGTCAATTGTGAATGCTTATTCTATTTGTTTTTGTCACTGATTTTATTTTACTGATATTTTTGTTTTAGGTTTGATATATTGTTTACTTATGTATTTTTCTAGTTAATGAAATATTGAAATGTAAGCAGTTCAGTAAAGTTCCATGCAAAACTAATTTAGACTCCTAGCATTGAGCTTTTGTAAATCAATGCCATGATATAAAATATACATTTTCCAACAAACACATATTGTACTTATATGCAGCATTAAAATAATGACAATTTAAAAGTCGTGGGATGATGAATACAAAATTACTATGCAATGCACATATGAAACTCTCCTTAAACATGTCTAATAATGCCATCAAAAGCAACACACATTATTAGTGTCTATCACCGCTATAGACGAGTTCATAGTTTGAAGATTAAACTTTGTTGTCCTATTGCTTGGCTGTCTCAAAGGAAAGGTTTTGAAATTGATATAATTTGTATGAACATTGCAGTTCATATACTAAACTATTGCTGTGGTGCTTGCGCTCGATTATTAATTTTGACAGTAATTTACAAATCCTAGAAAAAAACACAAATTGATAAGCATAAGATATAGTTTTTTTTGGCAAATATTGAAAATAATAAGTTATTTCATTATCTGAACACGTCATAGAATTTAGAAGCATACACACAATGCAAGAAATAAACTAAACAATTAATCACCAGACTAGGGTTTAATTACTACAAGGATTACAAGAACGAGATGTATAACCAGCATTGTAAAATGTGTGTCCTTCTTATGCTATACTAGAGATACATCTTAAATCATTAATGTCAAATCGTCGAAAGAAGATTCTATTTTAATAACTCCACAAGTTATATATTTATTGAGAGATACAGAAATTAATTCGTAAAAAACATTTGGTAGGGCTAATGAAATATTTGATATAACTAATATTAATAAGAAAGTCGGACTTGAAAAGTGATTGACAATTATATAACTGATAATTTATCAAATAGCGTCATAACAATGTACAAAATAACACTTACATAAGAATTAAGCATGCGCATGCTGCAGAATTATTCCAATGTTTTTAGTGACGTGAAATAGTGTAATCGCTATTATAATTTGTATAAGAAGTTTAGCCCAAAAGAGATATATTTCACTTAACTTGATCATAGTCAATTTACAAAAACTTCCCTGTAAATATGCATTATTTTATTAAAATATATTATCATACAATTAAACATTAATTATAGGTAATCTATGTTGATATATGCATATACTTTCGATTATTATTAAATTTTGGGGATGGTAGATAAGTCCAATGTTATCTATAGAATCCTTTGCACCCGTGGTAAGAACTATATTGGATATAGTAGCAGACAACTAAGCAGAAGAATAAAAGAGTACGAAACTAAGTCAACAATATCAGAAAACCTAAAAAATGTGAATAAACTTATGGCATCAAAATTTTAAGATCTACCATCGCCAAGACTTTTAAAATAATCGGAAGTACATGTATATACATAAGATCAATGCAACCAAATCTTAACACCAAGATAATTACATATATTAGCATAAATTACCTCTAAGCAACATTTAATTGCGTAATAATATTTCTTAATAAAATAATGCATATTTAGACGATGCTAAAGTTGAGCGAAATAGACCTCTTTTAGACTAATGTTTTCATTAAAATTACTAAAGATCCTTGACAACAATACACTATTATAATTTTAAAGCCCGATTACGATTTTCCTGATATATATTTTTGTTTGCTATTAGTTGCTTTTTAAAGACTTATAAATCTTATTATAAAGAAATTAATAACGTATGTTAACGAAAAATAAAAAATAATGATAGGCCTCTGTAATTCAACATTTGGGACTCAATACCTTATCAAAGATGAATAAGAACTTAATGCTAATGGCATTAACTAAATGTTTGCTAATATATCAAAGGATGTGAATTGCAAACAACCTAAAATTTCATCATTTACAATGCATCAAGTACTATTTCACGCACAGAAAGGCGTCCAAAGATCAATAGGTTACGATCTATTGTTAAATATGCTGATGATACATTGATTTATCTTTCAACTTTTGGAAATTTTTAATAATAATAAATTCAATTCATAATAAAGTCAAATTACAGACAATCACTAGAATGATTATACCATTGAAAATAAAATTGCTCCTAACTAAGGTGACCCAATTTTTAACAAAAAATTAGTTTTTAACTTAACGATTGCTCAATTTTGACGTTAGGGTAAAAATGATATATTATCTACTATTTAATCAGGATATCGGCGAAACCACTCTTGGGAATTTGCGATACTAAGGATAATGAACGAAATTTAAATTACGTGGCAATCCCACAATTCTATTTCTATTGGATCAATCTTCTGCATTCGATACAATTGAGCATAAAATCATTCTTACCATGCTTACCACATGTAGAGTGGATGGGACCTGTTTTAGATGGTTCACCTCTTACCTATCAAATAGAACTAAAACTGTTTATATAGTAATGAAACTAGTATAAAATCTGATCTATTTACAAGGAGTTACCCAAGGTTGACTCTTGGGGCCCCTACTGAATATCTCCATACCGGTAGTTCATTTATATCCACATTGATAAGATAAGATAAGATAAGATAATCTATATTCATTTGAATTTTTTAACAATATTTTACTGATATTTCAAATGAATAGCGTCATTAACTACTATGTACAAAAAAATGAATAATAACAAAAATGAAATAAATAAAACAACACTGACTAAATATACACTGACTACGGATAGCTTACTAATTTCGATTTATTGTATAATCGTCATTATAAAATTTAAATCCTATCCATGATCTACCTGATATAAACTTTTGTTTGAGAAATAATAATTTTAATTCTTTTTTGAATTTTTTAAGGTTGTCTATTATTTTCATTTCTTTTGGCAATATATTCCAGTTATAAATTGCAGTATTAATAAAGGATTGACTCATGATATTTTTATTAAATTTAACACGTGAGTAGTTTTTTGTTCATTTATTTTGTTTCAGGCAATCTGCCGAAAATGAGAATGATATCTCGTTGTAGGGTGGTAATTTCTTTATGAATTTGAAGAAATAAATAATAATATTGTAAATAATTAACTCTTGTGGAAAAAGAATAGATTTAGAAATATATTCTTTTGTTTTAGAAGAGTTTTTATTACAAACATTTAATGCCCATTTTAGTTGAACTCGAAGCTTTTTTAACATTTGGCTGTGTACATTAGTATATAAGATATTAGCATAGTTTAAATTACTCATAACAAATGCATGA
>CABFPE010000210.1:887132-899019 GCA_900660155.1 Hofstenia miamia | reverse complement strand
CATATAAAGAGAAAAAAGTGTATAAAGTAGAAAACCCATGTAAAAGTATATAAATGTGTAAAAAGTGATAAACCATATAAAGAGAAAAAAGTGTATAAAGTAGAAAACCCATGTAAAAGTATATAAATGTGTAAAAAGTGACAAACCATATAAAGAGAAAAAAGTGTATAAAGTAGAAAACCCATGTAAAAGTATATAAATGTGGGAAGGTAAAACTAAAAAGTAAGTAAGTAAATGTGGGAAAGTAAAACTGAAAAGTAAGTAAGTAAATGTGGGAAAGTAAAACTAAAAAAGTAAAAAAAATGCAACCTAAATTAGGTCACATAAATACCACAAAAACTAGTAAAAGTACATGCATGACGTCAGTAAAACACCCCCTGCCAATATCCACGGCGTCTCAGGTCAAAGGCCACCCCTCTCGACCAATCACAAAAAAGTGGCATGGCCTTGCCTCCACCTCTCGACCAAATCAGAAAAAAGTGGCATGGCCTTGCTGCGTCTTCTACTATTGAGAGTTCTATAGTTTCAGTATTTAGCCTCACAAATCTCTATGAAACCTATCGAAAGAGATTTTAACTACACCCATCCCACGAGGTCTATGAGGATTCCCATTAGCCCCCCCAAATACCAAAACCATTGGGCTATGGTTGTCTATTGTTCTATTCTACAGGTATTCAAAAAGAGGGGGATGACATTTTCCTTGAATTGACTTCTGTACATTCTGGAATCGAATATGTATTAATAGGCCTACACAAATAAACTAGTGGAAATTTGAAGATTTTGAACATTCTGAATTTGATCTTACCTCTTCTGAAATTTATTTTACATTTTCTTAATTTGATTTTTCTTTTACTGAAATTGGTCTTACTTTTTTTGAAATAGATCTTGAAAATGTGTAGATAATTGTCTACTAAAAAGACCAATATAATCTTCACCACGTGTGCATTTAATTTTTTAAATTATATTAGATTTATTGGTTTTTTGCTTGTTGACTTTAAGTGAATTCAATTCTAAGTTTCTTATTGCTACATGCAAATCTAATCAATTCTTTTTTATAGAGATTTTTAAATACAAATCTATGTATGTACAATCAATATTTAGTATACCGAATTATAGTTCAAATTATAAATCATCTTCTTGAATTGACAATATTTGTATTTTTTAATGAACTCCATAAATTTAGCTTTTTACTCAGGCTTGCTTTATTTTCTGGACGTCATCCCTGTACTACTTTGTTCTTCAATTTAGCATTTGTCATTTCCTTTACATTAAATCAAAAGGTTTTAATTACATGAGCAAGTCGATGTTTGTCATTATTGCCTAAATATTCTTTTTTTCCTTCATGTCCAATCTATCTAGAAGACATAAAACAATTCTTCTAATGAAGATTCATCTTCTATTGTTCCCAAAATGCAAACGGCATTTGTCTGCTGAATTATGATACTCAAACGTTGTTTAAAATACTCTGCCACACGTGGTTCCTTTGATAAAAATATTAGGGAGTTGCCAAGTTGGGAAATAAAGTCTCCAGTTAATTTACCTGCACCATCTTGACATTCAAGAGCTAGAGGTTGAAATATATAGCCTTGTTCAACAATGTCACAATATCTAGATATTTTTCAGGATTCAGCATTTGTTGCAGCTTTAGCAAGAGCAAAAGTTGAAATCCGACTGGGAGCAACTACTGTAACGTCCCACACTAAGGTCGTTTCCCATCTTTTCTGATCAATCCCGGTGGTTCTATAATGGAAGGCACGTCGATCATTGAAAAAGTGCGCTTAAATAACGTGCAAAATGCCAGTGCTCCTCTTACAAGACAATCCATGAAGACCATCAGATGAAATATGTATGTGCGCCACAAATACAGGTATGTTGTTCACATACACGAATACCAATTCTATAGGCAGCACTGATACGCAAAGTGACATTGTTCATCTTCAAGTTAAGTTTGTTTGATGGGAGAACATTGAGCCATACACCAGCAAAATTGCCTTGAATTGCCTTAAACCTTGCAAGATCTTTTTCAGACAAATGTCTCACTAGGAAACTCTAGTTGTTTGAAAACACGAAAAGACTAATTTCTTTGAATAGTAGAAGCTTGTCCATCTGGAGTTTGCAAATTATTAGACAGCTTTAACCATAAATCCAAAGCATGTGCTTCTTCAATCGTAGGGAGACATCCAGGAGCAATCCTTAACATCAAGTTTTCACATTTGGCCACAGATGCAAGAAAACATCTGGATGCCAAAATATAGGTTAAAGGTATTCCTAAGCCACCTAAGGAAACTGGTAGAAAAGCTTTTACAGTTGTATTTTCTGACAAATTGACGTTCAATCAGACTGTTGATAAGAGCATCATACTTCGCAAGATGGTTAAAATGCAAGAATGTCGAAATGCAAAGAAGACCGTACAATAACTTTGGTATCCCAAATACATTCTTCAGCAAGAAAAGAGCAGTATGAGCATCTATATCTACTAATTTGTCTGCGAGAAGTTCCAACTCATTGTATTTTGTCTGCAGAAACTTTAAAGTAGCATCTGAACCAATACCTGCACCAAGAACAACTGAGTCACTTAAGGGAGTTATGCAAATACCAGGACAAACTTCATTTAACATGTATTTGATTGAAGTTCGTTTCTCCAATGAAGGATTTCCAAGAAACGTTAATTCACACTTTGAAGGATTCACCTGTAGTCCAATCTTAGCTGCTGAAGACATTATATGCTTGAGATCTTCCAATACTTTTATATCTTCATCGGCAATATTTCCATCATCTAGATAAAAGAAGTTCAATTCAGACTGTAGTGATGAAGTGAAGTCATTTATGGAATTACAAAAAATTGGCAGACCTTCTGGATCACCTTGCTGCACACCATTTAGTCCAAAATAAGGCCGTCAAAATATAAATTGGTGTACTTGCCATATGCAGAAACGGTGAAATTATAAATTAACAATTCTTGAATTATTGATATTATTCTTTGTTCTTTAATCTCTACATTTGATCTTAAGGCAATGTTCATATTTTTTTTTATTGTTTTTTGATCATTTGTTCTTACAATGTCTTCTATTGATTTGTATTGTTAATTATGTAAAATATCATAGATCGTCACGTTATAGAAATTATTATAAGTGTTGCAACTTAAATATTCGATAAAGATATCCTTAATTAATGATATTTTGTAATTTAGAGGTGTATTTGATATGCAGTTCAATAAGAATACTGTGTCTGTTGGTTCCTATATATTCTAGTTTCCAATATTGTATCCTTTCTAGTTATGTTCTTTTTCAAACATTTTCATCAAGTGGATTAGAAAGTTTAAGATTCTTCGACAATCTGTTGGAGATCATTCTTCGATGAACTATTGAAAATGTGTACTAAAAAGTATCGCTGTGTTTGAGTATTTGAAAAGATTAGCTATTCTGCAATAAAAGTCTAATTTTTTTAACAAAGATTTCAATTCTCTCTAGACTTAATTTTTAAATAATAAGGAGGTCTAAACCATGAGATCAATAACTAACCTCGGCAATTTCGGTTTGTGTACACTGGACAAGCAAGTATTTAATAATGTGTGGTTAGAGCTCTCTTAATGCCGCACCCGCTCGACAAAAAATACTTTATTATTCGTACCTAGCCGTACCTGAAACTTTTTGCCCGACCATATCCAAAAATAAATATTTCCTTGCTGTTACTAAATATAAAAAATTTCATTACATTTTTTCAACATTGGTTATGAGTTTGGTACTACTAAAACTGTCGAGCACTAACCTGTAGTACTACAAACACTTCTTTCAATATTTTTCACGGATTTTATTGAAAAGTTTCTTTTAGTAAAAAAAATTATAAGGTAATTTCATCAGATTAAATCTTTTCAGAAAAAAATGTAAATATAATTCATATCAAGCTCTTAATTTTTGACGGTGTGGGTGAATATTCTGTATATCAAATCTGAAGATATTCAACATATCCTATAAAAATGCTAATATTGTTGAAGGTGTTGATGAATGCAGATTTAAAAATTCTAAATAAATATGCTTTCAATTTTAAAATTGAACGTGTTGTTAGATGATTTGTACTATTTTAAATAATTATTTATAATTTAAATTGAAATACAGAAATTGAATTCATATTTACAAACTACGTGGAGAATTTAAAACTAAAACAAATTTGCATGAAAAACTGTTCATTCCTCACTAGCATTCATTACAAAATTTAAAATGCTAAGTTATTAAAATTTTCCTTCATCAGTTAGTTCACAATTTTTCAGATGTTCCGAAATGGTTGAATTAAATTCGTCTTCTTTTGTACTTAGTTACCGACCACAGTTTTCGATATAATTTTCACGACAGGTGCATTGAATCTTCAACACTTCATTGGATTCACCGGATGCATTAATCAGATACTTTAAATTTTGTAAACATATTGTCATTAATATTACTATTTAGAGCAATTTTGGGAAGTTTGCTCCATACCACCTATGTGATTGACGTGCGCATCATGAAATTTTCATTGACAAGAACAATTAAAACATTGAAAATGTTAATGAAGAGGAAATTAAAACGAAGTAAAAATCTCCTATTCCAAGTACAAACTTATTACTAAACTTAGTGTGTTCTTTCGCATGCCTGCAAATGTATTTTTATAAGACTAGAATCATCATGCTCGCTTAACCAGGGAATTAATGAGAACAATTTTCCTGAAGTTCAGGAAATATAAACATAACCCTCTGTCTATAACGAGGATGCTCTATAAAAAAATTATTGTCAGACGCCTGCTTTGTGAATGACAACACAACTAAATTTACATTTTCAATTCGAGTGTTTTAATAAAAAATATTTGAATTGTATGAAACTAATATTGAAGGTGAAGTAATTCATTCAATAGAGTAAAAGTCTACAATTCCGGACACATTTTTGTAAGGACAACCTAATTACCGGAGATGATATCCACATAAGGGGTGATGAACAATCAATTTGTATCAGCAATAATTGACAGTGTATGAATTAACGATTATGAAACAAAAGAACAAAATCTCATAGTAACCTGTTATATGTTTAAAAATGATTAATAAATATCAAAATACATATTTTCAATGTCGCATTTTAATAAAAAACCAGCTGTGGATTCCATTTTTATGAAAATTTCTGGAATTTTGGATTATAGCAAATGGTCAAAGTAGGTACTAAAAAGTTTTTTAAAAATGTTTGTTCAGTCATACAAAGCCGATGATCTCAATAATTGCACTCTCAAGCAACAATAGATTGTACACCCAACAACAATTCCCACCGAATTGCAATTTGCTACATGAGTGTTTTCCACAACTTTATCCCATTTAGCCATTGCGCTTTCCCGATTGTTATTTCATTCAATTCAGATTTTCCTTGCAGCTTTGATGAGTTATTGAGTTCGTAACATGAACAATCAGCCGTAATTATCTTATACTATTGAACTAGAATAGAAATAGTTGGTGAGCAGGCGAAATTCTCTAATAAGTTGGATATTTCGAAAACTCAGCTAATTTACTAAGTTGCTTCAGGTGCTTAAACTATTATCTCAGCCAAGTCTGAAGCCATTGTGTTTGCATGTTAATTTTTTTCAATGCGCATATATATATATATATATATATATATATATATATACATATACACACATATATATTCTAGCATTATTATAGTTAGCAATATAGAAAAGCAATAACATAGTGATAGCGTAGCATCTAATCTCGCAAAGACAGAACCTCCAAGAGTACCATTTTAGACATAAGCAATTTAAAGTAGTATACATTACCTTAATTAAAACCTTAATTAGTAGCAACGGGAGCCTCTAACAGCGATGGAGAAAATAACATGGCTTTCATCACAGGTGCCGATGCCACAATATATATATATATATATTGCATACATAGTTTAAGATAGCACTATTCAAGATCAGTCGAATGATATATTAAAAAGATATTTTACATATGTATGTTTGTTTCATAAAATCCATCTTATACATTGAAACTGAAAATAAATACAAAATTGGGTTAGAGTATTTGAGTCAACGTTTTCTTTTACTTGATGAGGCCTCATCTGATGCGTGAACATCTTTTCGTTTACCTCCCTTCTTTGCCTCTGTTAAGAATTTATCAAGACCGAAAGGATCTTCTTCATCCCGTTCAAACTGAACAGGACCCTCACGTGATTGAGTGTGATCTGTACCTGTGAACTCCCGATCTGCGACAAATCTAAAGGAAAAAATGTGAAATTATATCAAGCTTCATAATAGGCGATGAATTCAAACAAAGCCGAAAAATCGTAATTATAAATCTGTCTACATTTTTATGATATTAAAAGGACTGCAACCTCATGAATAATAGAGATTAGTTTAAGATTAATGTATATGATAAAATGCATTCTTAAACCTATGTTTAACACAAAATTACGATAAAAATTCTTAATTTTCGTGCATATAAGATGTTTACCACATTAAACATAGACAATAATGCCAAAGAGTGAAAAAAATGCGTAAACAGAAACCATATAGGGATGTTAAGTTTCATATAGAAAACTATTCAATACAGATATACCCACATATAGATTAGAAAATGTGAATCGAACCTTTTGGTAGACATGATATGATCTAAGTCATCACCGTAAAGATCATTATCGAGATTTTTTCCAGGTCTATAGATTGATTGGAGTGCTTCGGAGTTTTTGCGCCATGGCTCAGTATAAACAGCATAAGCTTCGTCGTCTTGAGCAAAGCCTGAATCCAAGCCCTATGTAATAAATATTAGCAAGGTTAATGCACAGAAAGATTCCTACCTTACTCTGATTAAACAACCGTTGATCAAACATGCTATCATCGGATTGTTTCTTCACAGGCATTCCTAATGCAATTTGCTCACTTATATCACGTTCTTTTTCACGACGCAACTTTGCCCTATAATTTCAACTTACTAATAAAACAAAACACAAAATAACTGACTGTTTGTCTGGTGCTGCTCTGTTGATATTTCTTTCTCTAGCACGATCCTTGTGGCGTTCTTCACGTAATCGATCACGTTCCATCATTTCAGGATCATCTAATAATAACAAAAAGTTTAAAATTTTTATCTATTCACCACTCTCAATGACGTCACATATATAATAGGAATAGAAAAGTTCAAGAATTTGAATTATTACCTACGATGGTTTTAATTCCGGCTCTCTCATTACGAGCTTTTGAAGCCAATTGACGCAAACGATCTTCTTGTCGCTGTTTATCTTTTACTGCGACTTGTTTTTCCATGCGTGCACGCGTTTCAACTGCTTCTCTTGCCTAAATATTCCCCAATACTAAACTGGTTATAAAAATGTAAGCACTAGGAATAGAAAATCGTCTGGTATTTATCAGAATGCAGTAAATCCTTTCAAAAATGTCCTTACAGCAATGTACTGCCTTAAAACAAATGCTCTATATGTTCATGATGATCAGCTTTGTGCAAAAGTAGTTTACATGATATTTCTACATTTTTCTGTTTCACTGCTATACACTTACCTTCCGATCTGCAATAAAAAGAGACTCTGCAAGACGGGCGAAGTTTTCGTTAATGTGAACACTCTGCAAAGATCTACCATCAGCAGCAAGACGTTTATCAAGTGGTATTGTATAACCTTTGTTATTTTTCCAGTTAGAAACACAGGGTGGCACTTTCCAATCCTGTTGCTCTTTTGCGGTTAATTTCCGATTTGGTGAATGAAGAACTGGAGCTGGTGGTGAAGGAGGTCCCCGAGGAATTTTCTTGTTCGTTCTAAATACCCGAAGTATTGCGGAAAACTTAAAATATTCTTTACAGAAACTGCTTATCAGTTCTTTTTGACAGAGATTTTGTTTAAAAGTTCATAAATTGTATTAAATAATTGTAAAATCATAAAACAAATATATTACCGGAATTTAGGTGGCTCCATGGGATCGACTTGCATTTCAACCATTCGAATGATTCTTTGTTTTGCACCAGAATTAAAAGATGGTCCCTGCTGTGAGGGAGTATACCTAATATATTGAGCTGGGGCTGTTTTTTCGGCAGCTTTAACTGGCAAAGATGCTGCAACCTTTTCGTGAACCTAGTTACAAACAAATAGATCAATGCATATGAAGAACTTTATTATTACTTGTTTTTCAAGTGCAGCCCTAGTTTTTTCAGTTAATTCACGCATCGCTTCTTCATCAGGTCTTTGCAAATCAGCATCATCATCAACTTTCATTGCCTGCGTATCGCTCAGTTTGGTGTGTATAACCTAAGTGAATTCAATATCTATGAAAAAACATTTTTCTAAATACCTTATCTTTTCGGTGACCTTGTTTAGCTATCATATCATATCTCACTTTACCTTGTGCATCATATTGAAGACTTAGAGCATTTGAGCCAGCGCGATTTTTAGCCAGACCAATTCCCAAAGGATATTGCAAATTTTTATTCTCAGGAAATGCGCCACCATCATCCTCCTAAATAAAAATGACATTTCTGACTATGTAGTGTATCATACCTTAACCAGTTGAGTTGATGTTGTATTTGAAGTTGTTTGAGGATCGAAACGGACCAATGCTGGTTGTGGTAAAATACTAAACAAACAAAAATTAATTGTTTGCATGATTATTCAGAAATTTCGCAGAAAAACCATTCATACAATTTACTGCCACTAACCCTTTTATGCCTTATTTAAGTTGTACGGTTACGCATAAACCGTATTAGCAAAACGTATAGGACTTTCAAAATATAGTACTGGAAAAAAGAATCTCATAGTTATTTTTAAATTAGATTTGGGGTTGCAGAAAGAGGAATTCATCAATGCTGAGACATAATAATCACTGTTTACTTTAAATCTCAAGGAGAAATGCTACAATGCTACTCTTTTCTTGGAAAAATGTATTCGGCCACTTCAGACAAAATCAGAGAATCTGTAAAAAATTTCATTGGTTGAGCTATATTCAGTCTATTTATATTGAAAATGTCTAATAAGTCTTTCTTCGCCATATATGATGCCTGGTTACGCAGCTCTTGCCATCCGCGAGTTGATTATCTCCAAACATTTGGAAAGGATGAGTCAACGTAATATAGCCTGACTTGTAGAGCGACCTCGAAGTACTGTCGGGGACATCATCAGACGTTTCACTTCTGAAAACATCCCCAAAGAAGACCTCCAAAACCTCCCAACCAGCCCTCATGTGCCTTTCAAAGCGAAATCCCAAGAAGACTTCAGAGGAATTTCGCAAGGAATGGGCTGATGATAACCTTGTGACAGCAAGAACTGTGCGAAACACCCTGAAGAAGTACTCAATTGGGATTTTCGTGGCACCCAGAAATCCATTTTTAACTTCAAAGCAAAGGTTACAATGGATGAGGTGGGCCAATTTAATGAAACAATTCATCTGAACATTGCTCTAATGTTATATTTTCAGATGAATCAAAATTTGACCTATACTAATAGAAAAAAATATTGATAAAGAGACCAACTGGGCAGAAGTTCAGATTCTTGCCTCAACTCACTCGGGGACCATAAATTATGGTAGGAAGTCTATAATGGTATGGGGTGCAATACGGAAGTGTGGCTTTCGCAAGAGTGTTCACATCACTGGTACTCTTCTAAGCTCTTAATATGGTCGGATTCTAGAAAAGGAACTATTGCCACTCCTTACAAGTGAATAATATATCATCAGGATGGTGCTCCATATCATATCTCAAAAGAAATAACAAATTTCCTTCACAATAATGGGGTTGCTATTCTTGGTGACTGGCCCGGCCAATCTCCAGACCTTAACATTATCGAAAACAGCATACTATTCACACTGAAGACGAGCTGTGAAGCGCAATAAAAAAAATTTATGCATTTCCCAACAGCTTTATTGAAAGACTTTTTGCTTCAATCCCTGATCGCCATGAAGCTGGTATTCGCTTAAAGGGACACCCTACAAAATACTAAAGAAACAATTTTGTTGCTAAGTGCTTGTATTGCATCAATTATTAATTTATATATCTTATTTTGAAGTAACTTTTTTTGGATTTGCTCATTTGTTAAAATTTTTTCAGGTGGCCGGAATACATTTTTCCAATACAACTTTTCTAATTTTGATTAAAAATTAATAGCCAATTAATTAAAATATTTTACATATTTTATGGTATTAGACATAGAAATTTTCCTTTCTTAATCAAAGTAACACTTAGTTATAATTTTAGGCACACTCTATCCAATATGTTCATTATTTATTCATTCAAAATAGCAATATGGTCGAATACATATTTCCAGTACTGTATTTTAATAGATTCAAAGCGGATTTGGACTAATTTAAGACATCCTTGTGAACAAAATTAGTTTTACGTGAGAGTCTATCATTTTAAAAGAGAAAGAAAATTGTATAGCATCTTAATGCAAATTACAGATTAATAAATTACCTTGCCAAAGACATAATCTAAAACAAATGAATGGAATTAATATTTAACTTTAATAATATAACATTTATATATTCAAGTAAATAAAATAGTTTATAGTTATAGCTAAAACGTGTTTTTGCTTACGTATATGCCTAAAATTGTACATTAAATGTACAATTAATTCTAACACTATATTAGCCCGCCAAATCCCATGTAACTTCATTAGCGATGAAAATAATAATTTAAAAAAGTAAAACTAATACAATAGAATAAACTTTGCTAAACACAAAAACTGTAAGCTTTCTGACGCTGAATTTTTATGCCCAACATACTATAATTTTGTGTAAAAAAAATTAATATTCTACACAACGGCAAGTGTGCTGAAGCATTTATTATTACTAAAAATGAGAAAGACCCGAAACGAAAAACAAAAGATCTGCTCTAATGCAAAATCGGGTCATCAAGTCATCATAACTAAATTACAATAATTATTATGTTAGAGTAGAATAAATAGCCATTTTATTAAGTCTTCTGAAAATTATCAAAAATGCGTAAAACATCTTTAAATACACTGCTAAATAAACTTAATATAATTTTAGCATAGACTAGCATTGTGCAAATTTCTGAATTTCTCTATTTGTTTAACGAATCAAACAACCTTTATATATATACAAAAGCACTGTTGATGCCTTCCTGCATTTCGCTGTGTCTGCCCTTACTGGACTTAACTGATGAGTAGTGAACCCCTAATGATTCAAGACAAATTCGATTCTTTATCGAACATTACATGCAACTTGGGTTTTTTCATAAATTGAAAAAAATAATTTAACCTAACAAATCAATCGGAACAGAATTATTTTGTAGTCACTTGGAAAGCAACTTTGTATCTAATCTCTAGCTTAAATAAGGTTTTTCAAGTTAAAAAAGTGTAGTTCTTTTTTCCTAAAGAATAAGATTCAATTATAAAATCAGTATTCCTTAAATACAACCATTATTAAGAACCGGATGATTGCTTTTCATGCACATTAATTATTGTTTGATATTATATTTGAAATAAAGCACTTTAGAGTAGCCAGAGTAAGCATGCAAAGCGAAGGCATAGAATAGGGGGACGCGGACAAAATAAAACCTAATATAAGGTAAAAAATGCATTAAAAGTTTAAAAATAATCGGTTTGATCAATAACTTTACATAATTAACCAAATTCGTTGCAGGCGGTAGCACGCGTTATATATTTAAGTACGATATCATATAAAACTAGTAAGGAATAAAAAATAATTATCTATTAGAAAAAAGCAATATAATGACATATTTATGGAAACCTATAAATGCCTCTGATGAGTTTGCATAAATTTCATTACAAAAAACTATTTTCAGCCGATGCATATATATATATATATATATATATATATATAGATGGCACTTTGTACAAAAAATCTTATTCGTGGCCTTTTGTACATATGTGGATTGTCCACATTATTTAAGACAATGGCC
>CABFPE010000210.1:873251-887032 GCA_900660155.1 Hofstenia miamia | reverse complement strand
ATATATATATATGGCACTTTGTACAAAAAATCTTATTCGTGGCCTTTTGTACATATGTGGATTGTCCACATTATTTAAGACAATGGCCAACTCTGTAAAAAATATCTGCATTGAATCAATCTCCTGAGGCTATTGCACCTCTTTGAGAAAAATGTTAATTACAAAACAACAATCAACAGATTTAAATGTCAAAACGAAATATTTAATTAAATCTGCTAAACAATGAATGTATAACATTCTAGCATTAAAAGTTTATGCAACGCGGTCACGTTAGCTTCTAAATTTGGTTTTAATATTTGTGAATTAAAATGTGGAAATAAATACAAATCGGGAGGACAAATGCAAAGCGGATGCAATTTAATCTCAATAAGAAGGACTTAATTTACACTAAAAATGTATAGATTTGCATGACTATCTGGCGATATTGCAGATCAGTGGACACTAATTTCTAAAATCCACATGTTAAGGGTTTACGTCATCAAATTCTAAAAATTTATTACCTATTTCTAGGCTTGGTTAGGATTTGAGCTAGGGTTAGGATTTGGGTTTAGGAAACAAATTTGTTACTTGGGTTTGAAAAATTTAGGTTTTAGGTTCTAGAGTTTAGATTTACGAAACGTCAATTGATTGATTTTTCCAAGGCGTTTGACATTGTGCGCCATCACCTACTCTTAGAGAGAGTCAAAGAACATCCGATTCCGAAAACTATCTTTAACTGGTATGTAGATTTTCTTTCTTGTCGCAAGCAAAGAGTTATTATTGATGGAAAGTGTAACGAGTATAGAATAGAAAAAAAATGTATTTTTCTGATGAGCAAAAGCAATAAGAATACAAATAAGTATTATCACTGCATCAGAGGGATTTTCCTATAGGCAATAAGCCCTTACATGGAGTAACTATTTAAGCAAGCTAAAAAATCAGATCTGAGAAATTTTCGTTTTTGACAACAAACTTAAGTTTTTTAATAAGATTTTTGAAATAATTGTGATCGAGCTGAGAAACATGTAGAGAGATAAAGTCCCGTTTCAGTAAGTAGTTTACTATCTTGATACCTCTTAATCAAGAGAATTCTTCTGAATCTTTTCACATTCTAACATAGGTAGATGCCTTTTTTGTGAATTCCTGGTTGGAAAAGCTGATTCAGTCCTTTGATACAGATTATTTAACAAAGAAGATGATGTTTCCCACCTCATTGCTATCAAACTGAATTTGAGGGGGTTAAAAACAATAGAGCTCATAAACGGATAGTACTTTACTTTCCTCAAAAAGTTTACGAGAAGGATAAACGCGCTTTTTACTAAAACATAATTCGGAGAAATTTCTTTTGGATTTTATGAATAGGTTCCAAATATATTTTTGATGTACATCCATAAATTAGTAATCCGTACAAAATAGATGGGTTAACATAAGTGTTATACTTAGGAAGAACTTTTTTTGAAACAATCGATTTTAGCATTTTTAAAGTATAAATGTGTTTGCACAGTTTTCCTTTAATATAGCTCCTGAAAATTAAGCCGCTTGTCTATAATAACTCCTAAATATTTTACATGATTTGATTTTTTATAGTTTATCTATTGTTGAATCACCCGCAGTGCACCTAAAGAAGTGTAGTTTTTGATGTATTCAAAGAAAGATTGTTTTGCGATATTCAAAAAGTTCATTAGGAACCGAATCTAGGTTATTTTTCTTTTGACCTTTTCTTTGCTCGTACACACAGTTTGTATCATCCGCGAATAAACACGATAGAATATTTTCACAGGAGTTCGGTAATTCATTAATGAATATTATAAACAGAAGCGGACCAAGTATAGAACCTTGAGGAACACCGCAAAATATTTTGCCAATTCACTTTCAGCATCTTGTATCTTTACGAACTGCTTCCTATTCCTTAAATAAGAAATAAACCAATTCAAGCATATTCCCCGAACACCATACCTTTTCAACTTTTTAATTAAGATTGAATGATTAATTGTATCAAAAGCTTTCCTCAAATCTAGCAATATAGAGATGAATATTGAGTTGTTATCATGGCGAATATCTTCTAATAATTCAGCGAGTACATAAATGGTGCTGTATCCTGATTAAAATCCAAATTGCTTATTGTACAATAATTTTTTCTTATTGAAAAATCGATACAATCTATCAACAAATATACGTTCAAATATTTTACTGATTACGGGTAGTACGGAAATTGATCGATAATTTTCTGCATCTGTTTTTTAAATATGATTTGTAAAGTGAAGTAACTTTTGCGATTTTCAGAGGTTCGAGAAAAACTCTTTCCGTCATGGATTTGTTCATCAGTAAAACGAGAATAGGTACAATAACATCATAACACGAACGTAAAATTTCTGTAGTAATTCCATCATATCCTACCGATTTTCCCAATTTGACGTTACACAAAATATTTAAAACTTCTGTGTTATAAGTGAGGAAAAGAAACATAGTTTGATCCTTCCACTCTAGTTGGTCAAGATAGGAAGTCTTAATTTTTGCAGATGGGATTGATTTAACTATATTTTCACGTATAGAGACAAAAGCATTGTTAAACAAATTTGCAACATTTATGGGTTCTGTCACATCTTTACCTTCAATTTTTAGTAAAAGTCGTTCATTTTCACACGTCCAGTTATTTTGTCCAGTTCTCTATAAAACTTACGTGGATTCTTGAGAGATTTGTCCAACTTTTCACTGTAATACTGTTTTTTACTTTTTTTAATAAGCTTTTTTATTTCCGTCCTTGATTTTTTGAAAAGCGCTTCATTTTTTGGGGTTGGCAATTTTCGATACGTTTTACACCTTTTAAATTTTTAGCAACAGCATTTTTGATACTATTGTTCATCCAGGGATTTGCACTATCACATTTATTAATTTCTTTAGTAGTTTAATATAGCTCAATTGTGTTGGTTAAGGTGCAAAAAACCGTATTCAAATCCTGTAAAAAATCAAGATCATTGAGGCTAGTTGAAAGCGTTTCAGGAAACTGGTTGTTAACAATTGGATCTTTTAAAAATATACGTTCCTTTATGGTGAACATTGAACGAACACTATCATGTGTTTCTTAGTACTCTACTTGACATTGACACAAATTGGTTAAAACCATATCCGTGAATTGTATTATAATAAACATTGGTTAAAGAGTTTTTTTTGGTTCAAATCAATATAAAGGCAGGCAATTTTATTTGAGAGTAGGATAGTAAGAAACTGCCTAAGTCTTTACAAAAGGTCGCTTTATTCTCTGAAGGAGAATTATGAACACAGAATACTAAAAACGATTCCCCATTTTGTGCAACACATTTAGCACCAACAATATTTAGTGTAGTCAATTTGCTCTTTCTCAAATGTTATGGTATTTTGAGCAAAAATGAGTACGCCGTCATTACGAAATCTTCCTGCTTCAAAGATTAGGGGAAAATATTCAGGAAGTTTGTATATGTTACTGTTAAAGCTTTCCTTTATCCACACCTCGAATAGACAAATCAGTAAAGGTTTATTCTGAAGTGAATCTAAGGACACGATAAAATCATCAAAGTTTTGGCTAATAGACCTAATATTTAAAAGAATGGTCCAGTCGTTCTTTAACTTATATTTTGTACTCCGAGGAAGTTTTCATACTTAATGTCTTTTCGGTCTCGGAGCACTTTGGACAGTTTTGAACGCAAGGGAGTAATATCATCATTTATGAAAACCTTTGTTTTTCTTGCAGGATTCTTACCTCGCATGATGGCGCTCTTTAATTCTCTCCAGGTCGGCAGATGACAAACACTAATATCCTCTTTGTTGCTGAAATATCAATAGAGAAATTGCGCAGGCACGCTGTGAAGGCCACTAATGTTTATTCTGTTCCTGAATATCCTCCAGCCGGTTGACGGAGAAAATACTTTCGTGAAGTTTGCGCACCAAATACACATCTAGAAAATCTCTGGAAGGAGTGTTCCCGGCATATGTATCTCATTTGCCAACTTAAACTAAACGGCTTGGGAATCATTGCTCTGAACGTTATATTTGAGGCCTGGATAGTAAGTAGTCATATACTGTGCAAGTGTGTATGGGAATTGCAGTAGATCTGACATCGAAGACCTGAACAGAATGCTCAGAAATGCCTACAAGAGATACTATGCTTTTCGATCAAATAAAGGAACCTGGCCATATTCTGTTTCACATGCTACCGAATCTAAAATTACGAATGTCAAGCACATTTCATTCACCATATATATACTACGCCATATCAGAACTGAATTTTTCAAGATTATGTTCATGAACCGATGCTTATTCGTGCAGTCTTCTGCATGCTTTGTTATATATTATACCGAACGTCTTGTTAATCTGTACGTTAAAAAATAAAGATCTTTCGTTTCGTTTATGCATTAAATTTACAAATATATCCGCATTCATATTTATTTATTAAAGATATAATTTATCAATTTAATTTCTTTTAAAATTTGCTTATATTTGAAGATCAAGCTGATCGTGAATATCAAACTAGAGTCACAATCAAAACCCATTATTTCAATTACAAAAAATTTGTTTTTGTTTTAAGAGGAGTATGTCTATTTTCTCAAAATATTGGTATTGTCCAAAACTACATATGCTATGATGTAATTCGATCTAAATAAATAAATTTTTTATTGAAGCATCGTAAATTTAATTTAATACAAAATTAAAAAAATATTGAATGTTCTATAAATTTCTAAAAATTAGAATTATTCAAAATTTATAAACAGTTTGGTCTATATTTATATCAACAATAAAGCGATTCTGTATAGTACGCAATCGTCGGAATCATCACATGTAAAAGAAAAATAGCACCTTTACTGTAGTGTATGTCTAAATATTAAACAGACCACTTAAATTTTTACAACCATATTTTCGGTATAGCAAATGTTTACGAATTATTTTGAATTTTTATAACCTTTACTATTTTTCTTTTTATTTGTTTATGATGTTTGGTTATAGTCGATTTATGTAATGCATTTTTCCTCGTGTTTTAGTAAAAATGACCGCTAAAAGGAAGAAGACTAGAAAGTTGCGGGGGCATGTGAGTCATGGACATGGACGCGTTGGAAAGCATCGCAAACATCCTGGAGGTAGAGGTTTAGCTGGTGGTGATAATCACCATAGAATTCATTTCGATAAATATCACCCTGGTTATTTTGGAAAGCTTGGGATGCCCAATTTTCATTTAAAGAAAAATCCCAAATTTTGTCCAACTGTAAATTGTGATAAGTTATGGAGTCTTGTTCCTGAAGATCATCGTAAATCAGCGTCTTCAACGAAAGCACCCGTAATTAATTTGCTAGATCATGGATTTTTTAAATTGCTCGGCAATGGAAGACTACCCAAGATACCTTTAATTGTAAAAGCACGTTTTTTCAGCAAACTAGCAGAAAAAAAAATTAAGGAAAAAGGAGGTGCTTGTTTACTGGTTGCTTAATAAAGCTTTTCCTACATCGTTTTCTATTTATTAAAGTAGTTTAAATTTATATGTACATCCTGAACAGTTCTTCAGTTTCTTAAACTATAACTGGTTCTGATAACCAGACTTGTCAAATATCTTGGCGATATCTTTTTCAAAAAGCAAAAAACATTTACGTCGATAATCACTTCGTTCATCATAGGTTATTCAGGTTATCTTGATTACTATATATATACAGAGGACCCTCCTCATTTGCTGCGAAATGATTTTATGAAACATTTAAAAACATTTTCTATACTCATTTGATACTAATTACTCCCAGTCAAACTAAAACTACTAAAATATAGCCACGTTGAATGCTGTTAAAATAATTAATTATACATTTAAAAATGTTAGGTTTTAAATTGTAAATGTTTAAAAGAAACAAATGTTCATTGGTCGCACATTATCAAATTTATGAAATTGTACGGATGAATGTTTCTTTGTACTATGATAATGCGATTGTTGTACTAACACGTCAACTATAGTAAAACATTTTAAAAATCTTGTCAAGAATATTCCCTTCTGCGTACACAGTTTATAAATTGTATCTTATAAGAACTGTTATACTTATGCAATGCATGACTAGTTAGACTTCCACTTCAGCACATATATTTTCCTGATAAAATCCATCATTGGTTTGTATTTAATTTGACCTTATATTTCCTGTAAGTTATGTATTACTATAAATTTTTTAATTCTCAAAATTCAATTTCATGCCAGAAATTAACTCATAATATATAAGAATAATAACAAATATGAAAACAGCCGATTCAAAAGTGTTTGGCATTTGGGTTTTGATTACAATGAGTAATTGAATCGTCTTCGTCTTTAATATCATTAGAAATTTTAAAAATGAAAATTCCACAATCTGCTTAAAAATTGACTGATGCTTTACCTTTTATTCACCTTAATTTAGCATTTTGCATTTTTGAATTTAGTATTTGTGAGAATCTGTTCTGCGCAATTTTGCATCAAAAATCGAAGTTGTTGTATTAGTATGTTGGCATGTACTATTTATGCTATGCTTGTTTCTCATTTTATTAGTTTTGAATTTGTTTTTAGTAAAATGCAGATTTTTGTTAAAACCTTAACTGGCAAAACTATCACTCTTGAAGTCGAAGCGTCTGATACCATTGAAAATGTGAAGGCTAAAATTCAAGATAAAGAAGGGATTCCTCCTGATCAGCAGAGACTTATTTTTGCAGGAAAGCAACTAGAAGATGGTCGCACTCTATCGGATTACAACATTCAAAAAGAATCCACTCTGCACTTAGTTCTACGTTTACGTGGTGGCGTCATTGAACCAACAATGAAAATTCTCGCTCAAAAATACAACTGTGATAAAATGGTTTGTAGGAAGTGTTATGCTCGTTTGCCTCCTCGTGCGACCAATTGTCGGAAGAAGAAGTGTGGGCATTCTTCCAATTTACGTCCTAAGAAGAAGTTGAAGTAAATTTATGTATAATAAATTTTCAAATTCGTTTCATGTTAATTTTAACAAATATAAAATTGAATGAGTTGATTGCAATTTTTACATAGGTATGGTTATATTTTGATGCCAATTGATTTGCACGACGAAATAATTTTTAGTAAAGTATTAGAACAAAGGTTTTTAAGCGGTTGCATATCTATTCCTACATTTATTATTTCAAAATTTGTAGTTGATTTAATCACGCAACATTGTTTTCGATGACCTTGAATTTTCGAGACAACCATCAGTCGGCATTATATAAATTCGCAAGTGCACGCCTTAAATGGATTTCTGTCAATACGTAAGGGTTGGTGATTCCACCTTTTCTTTACATGGCAGTCGAACAACAATAGCCTTGTTATAACTTGCTATGCTTATTTAGAAAGTAGAAAATATCCACACAAAATTTGGACTAATTCATGGCTATCCATATTCTGCGTTTTGAACATTTCCAGTTTATATATCTAAATAATAGCACTTTAAATGGGTTAAAAAAATTACTTGTTTCCAAGGCAGCAATACCAATTACTTTCTATTGTTATTAATTATATTACCTGATTTATTAAATTGATTCGCGATCTCTTAAATTGAGGATATATTATTTAATTCATTGACCTTATTTAACAGCCGACTTTATTATTCATTGAAAATTTCATGTTACATACTGTCCAACTATACTTCGTCAGGAGCATCCTGATTTTGCCTGAGATATCCTGAATCCTGACACACGTGCCTTTGTGATAGGAAAAATACCGGTATTGAAAATGAAGCTGGGAATGGTGGCAACAGTTAATGCAATTGTGATTATCTGATCCATTAGAGTGCAAAGCAAGCCCTCCACAAAACCCAATTGTTGCTCACTGATGTTATGTCCACTGATATTTGGTATCACCATTTCTCTCTTGATAATGCTCTTCATCTTGCTCCAGTTATTCTAGATTGGATTTAACATTTGAGAATATGGTCCAAGTCTACACAATAAGTTAAAGGGAAGATGTCATTACACGCCTCAGTCTTTGAATGACATGAAGGATTATCCATACTCAACACTTATCTGGTGTCAAACCATGAGGCAGGTTAGATAACATGTCATTTACCCACTCTGGCAGCGCCAGTCTTTGGCACCATGATGCCTACCCCATTTGATAATTTGAAATGGGGATATGGCTAAAATGACACGAATATTAGAGCCATGACATGCCGGAAGATCTTCACCGCTCTTGCTCCTTTTCTAACTTGTGCCTGTGTCCATTTACAAAACTGATGTTCATTTTGTCCATCCAAATGATAGCTTTGTTTTGTTGCATGAACTGGCTAATTCTTTGACATTGTTTCTTTGCTTGTTGTTTTCACTTGAACAAGAGCACTTTTAGTGTTCTCAGACGCCCATATAAATAAGTGTATGCTGTCTTTACTGAGGCATCAATAATGTAATTTGTCCTTATTTTCTCTGATACTTGCTTTAATGTGGAACTGTTTTCTTTCCACCTCAACAATTTCAATAATTTGATCTTCAGTTAGTTTCTTTTGCTTTTTTCATCCATGATGCTTGTATACCGCCTCACCACTTCTAGCCTAGTTGTATTGCATTTTTTGTTTATTCGTAATGACTGCCAATCCCCTAAAAAAAGATTTTATAATCCGTTTTTGGTCTTAATGTTGGATTTGTGGTATTGCCGATTATTCATGTTATTTCAAAGTATTGAGTCTTATAAGAGCTTAATTATTGCTGTAATTATTGAAAAGAAATTTGATCAATATCAATTGGAAATTAATGAAATTAGAATTTGAAATGTCTGAAATTCAACATGGAAATGGATCATTATCAAGTGGAATTGGAACTATTGCTAATGCAATTACAAATATGTTAATTTAGCTTGGAAATGAATAAATGTTAAATAAAAATTTCTTAATTTTACATAGAAAAGTTGCATTATGAGGTTGAAATGATGTAGAAATAACTTCAACATTCATAGCCCATTCCCTATATAGAAAAGAAAATATAATTATCATGCTTATTACCATAGAGACATCAAATGTGTATAAATGCAGTCATTTTTAAAAATGTTGAAATTGCTCATGAAAATATTCCAGATAAATCAGCAAAACAACAACATGCATGCATTACTATGATAGTCCCAGAATTTTATTTGTGTAAATAAATTTATAAAATCATTAATGCCTGTCAAGGGTTTTCACAATATTTAACAAAGTAATTCTATTAATAATGCACTGCATTAAACAATTTAATTTTTTAACACAAATTTTATAAAAAATAATATTGAAAAAAATTTATATAGCAAAATTTTAATAAGTTTGATTGTTAGCCTTCAAAATTTGGTTTGAAATTTGAATTTTCAATATTTCATAATTTGATTAAAAGTATAGAATTTTTGTAAAATTTGATTTTGATTTTGAAAGACCTGAGCAAACTACACTAGAAGTGTTTTTCAATATGCAAGATTTTATGGGTTGAATATTTTGTGTTTCTGACCTTGATGGTAATTACACCTGAATTCATATTACTCCCTTTATCATATACTCTCAGTAGAATTTTCCATATTTGCTCATGGTTAAAAAGTTGCATTTGAACAACCTGATGGAAATTTGTCTAAAAATCACTGTAAACAATACTCTTCAAATTGGTTTGAGTTTTAGATTCTTCAAACATGATTAAGTTCTCACCAAATTGCGGAAATCGTGCTCTCAAATATATTTGTACTTTTGTGTTATTTCCAGCACTTGAGTTTAAAATGATGAAATACCATTGATAATGTCTAAGAAATTTTCAGGGATTAATTACGTTATTGATGACTTCAATAAAGCGAATTCAAGCCAATTTTTGCAAAGATTAATTGAATTTGTATGCCTATTAGCAAACATTCACTTGCTTGTTAATGTGTGATGTAATTTAATTTGAACTGTAATTTTTTACTCTACATCTGCAAATATATAGTAGTATATTTTATGTTCATATGCTTAATTATTGTGCATTTGCCACTAATGGGTTGATTTCATCAAGACTATCAAAATGAAAAATACAATTGCATAGTTCAAGGCACAAATCTGATTACGTCATCAAAGACTTCATTATTTTTGAAAAGCCATATGATCTGTTATCAGCGACGAACTTGATTTTGGACTTCAAGTTAAAAACTCAAAAATATAATAAATTACATATTTGGTAAAAGGATTCCCTTAATTTTGCCTATTTTTAATGCAAAACTTTTTAAGGGGATATAAAATTCAACTGAATTAAAAAAATTTTTCAACTGGTTTTTTAACAAACCTGCATCCCATCAGGTTGTTCAAATTGAACTTTTCAAACATTACCAAAATATGGCAGTTGTAGAATGCTATTGCATGAAAGAACCTAATTGTATTAAGCATAGTTCATCATTCCCTCAAGTTACTCTTCAATAAGTGGTTTTGAGCCACCATGGTCACTTTTTTCTTTGACATCCTTTTGGCTGCTAAATAATGACTATACTAATAATGCTGTAAAGTATTAACGCAACAAATAGCAATTTTGTATGGATTACTTTATGTTCACAATACACACAACTGCTATTATTGTATAACACATTGATTTGTTTTTTGTTGGTTAATACACACAATGAATGTGTATATTAGGTGGCTAATTACGTCATTTAAATATTGATGCTGGATGGCTTCAACCAACTTCACATGTTAACTTTGGTGTGATATTTAACAATTGTTTGATGCAAACCTATTTCATGCTTCCATTCTCTTTGACTACAATAATATGTAACTGCAATTTTTATTGCAGTTATGAGTTGCTATGGTGGTGATTACAATTTTCCTGTATAATATGTGTCATTTTAGCAGGTATGTGTATTTTCGAATCAAAAGGGTTTAAATTTTTAATTGCTGTTAGTTACACAAAAAACTTAACTAGTGGCAGTTATTATTGAGACATTTCATCTAAAGAACATTCAAGTACATAATTACATTCTAACAAAAACATTCAAATATATTTTGACTTGCAAAATCATTGTCATAAAAATTCTAACTTTTTATTTAATTATTGATATTTTTCTGAGTCTTTGATCATGGTTTCAGTGTGGAGTCCCCTATATTCTATCTTAAAACAATGTTCATAATTATTTTGATTGTTTTTTGATCTTTTGTTCTAAATTAAAATGTCTTCTAATATATTGACCTATGAAATTATTTGGATATTCATTCTTCTTTATTTCAGTCTTAAGTTTTCCTAATTTTTCACGTCTTGTTTATTCTATAGTTTTTTTCTTTGTTGTCTTTATTAATTATCATATAAAAGTTTTTTAAAAATTTTTGACATCTCTTATGTAAGCATCTGTTAGATGGAATTGAAAATAGAGATAAGTTTGGATAGATCTTTAGTTCCTTGCAAGATATAATAAAATCCAATATATTTTCTTCAAAGAGATATAACTTTTGAGACATTCATTTATGCAATTGAATAATGTGTCGTTTTTAGGAGCTTAATTAAACTCAATAAGAACATGCAGATATATTTTAACTTACAAAGTCATTTTCAGTTTTGTAAATAATTTCCTCAAAATTTACTTGATTTTATAATATTTTACTTCATTAAATCTTAATTATTGGTAACAATAGTTTATGTATATAATCTTTTGTATTTAGACTTGGTTGAAATGATCTAATAGAATGCTTTCAGTGATTAAGATATTTTGCAGCAGCATTCTTTAAATTGTTTACAACTTAGTCCATGATTTTGTAGGTGTTTTGAATTGATTGAATTAGGTTTATGTTCTGTTGTTGCTTAGTTGCTGACAGCAATATCCCATATAATCCTCACCACGGATGCATTGAATCTTATAAATTACATTAGATTTATCAGACATGCGAGTTGTTGATTTAAGACCGGGCTTTGCATTATCTTGCTGATTTTGCAAACAAATTTTACTTTTTCTTTATTGAATTCTATCTTTCTCGTTTGATGTATTAGATTTGTTGTATGCATTCCTTGATAGTGGATTGTAAATACACGTTCAAAGTTATGTGAATACTTTATTTCTTTATTTGTGACTATTTATGTAATTGCTTTTTGATATATTTATCAATAAAATTGTTTGGATATTCATTTTTTCACAAGTCTACCTTCAATTTCATAATTTCTTGATTTGTGCAATATTGAATATCCTATGTATTTGTACTTCATTGAATTTCCCATTACTAGTCCATCTTTCTGTAGATAAAAATCTCCTTTGAATTCCATTATTATATTTTTAAAAATATCAAAAATTGTTCAAACTTACACAGTTTGATGCAGTCATACAAATGCACTATTGGTTTTGAAGAAACTTGATGCAAAATAAAATGATGTAATATATATATATATATATATATATATATATATATATATATTCTAGCTTTGTGACAATTTTAGAGCAGGGAAAATGTAAGTAACATGATTCATTGTATGAGCCATCAATCACTGGTAGAAAGCCTTTGTCAGCATTCAAGTATGCAATTGTATCAAACCATATGAGTGAATTTGTAATAATACACTAAATGAGCAAGAAGCTAGAGTAAAAACTAACCATCATAATTAGAGTGTGGGAATTGTAAAGAAGTATGAGTAATGACATGGGGATTGAAATTACATGGCCAAATTGAGAAACACTACTACCAGGCACTAGAGTTTAATTAACCAATTAAGCAAAACAATTGATTTTCCATATTAGAGAAATCCGGTTCACACTAACACTGAGTGGTGGGCCTGCAGCAGCAGATAAGCAAACCGAATCCGATTCCTAACTATGAGAATTTAGCTTGACATTGCCATCTTATGAAATATGATTTGAAACAGAGTGCCAGATGATAAACTAAAACTTTTTATTAATAGAATGTGCTCACATTGCCCTATATATACAGATAAAGTATAACTAAAAACTACCAGTCAGGCTGACAAGCAGAAATGCTTACAAAAATTAAAATTGCACATTTGATTACGTCATTAAGCATGACTATGTTTGACCAATTACAAAATAACTTCTATTTGAGATTTAACTGAGAACAGTATATAAATTTGAGTTTGATTAGGGCATACTACAATTCCTTAAAATGTATTGTTCTCCCAAGGAATATGACTTGTTTTGCAATTAGGCATTTCTTTGAATTTATACATAGACCTGCATTATAGAGCAAGTGGAGGATTTTGTTCAGTTTTTCCACGTTCTTTTACGGTTGTTGTGCCAATGAGGACGTTATCAATGTATGCAGTTACTCCATTTGGTAAAGGTGCTTTATTATGCCTAGTGTTATAATGTTGAAAGGTGGCAGGTGCATTGCATAGGATGAAGGGCATATAGAACCACTCGTAGAGACCATATGGTGTTATGAATGCTGTTTTTCCAATGTGCTCTCCTTTCATGGGCACCTGCCAGTATGCTTTACATAAGTAAATGGTTGTAAATAGCTTGTGTTGTGTGGCATTGTATAGCAGTAGTATATAAATAAGGCAACCCCTTCCCACTTTTTTCTGATTGGTCGAGAGGTGGAGGCAAGGCCTTCTCACTTTTTTGTGATTGGTCGAGAGGGGTGGCCTTTGACCTGAGACGTCGTGGATATTGGCGGGGGGTGTTTTACTGACGTCATGGATGTAATTTTACTAGTTTTTGTGTTATTTATGTGGCCTAATTTAGTTTGCATTTTTTTACTTTTTAGTTTATAATTTCCCACATAATTACATTTTTTAATGTCCCACATTAACTTACTTTGCATTTTTCCAAGTAAAAATAATTTACATAATTGTTTAAAAAGTGGAATCGAAAAATATTTCCAAGTAAAAAAAATTTACATACTTGTTTAAAAAGTGGAATC
>CABFPE010000210.1:853091-864195 GCA_900660155.1 Hofstenia miamia | reverse complement strand
ATATATAAACACATTAAAATCTCAAATCATTATATACAATGTCTGCTGTTGAAATGATGCTTATTTCTCTGGATTAACATCAGATTGCTGTCAAGAACAACGTATTGATGGTGATAGTATCCAGCTAAAATCAAGTAATTGTTATTCAACACAACAACAAACCCCATACGTTCAAGATGATATACAAGTAAAATGCAATGCTGTTGAAACACCCACTCAACAATGACAATGTCAACAGGATAACACAACTGGTGATGAATTAAAAAACTTTTTAAACAGTTCAAATACAAGTGCTCNTTATGAGTTGTATTGCAAAGCTAAATTGAAATTCCCAAAAATAAATCTGGAAAATTTAAGAAATTTCCTTGCTACAAATGATATGTACACTATACACAAGACAGCTGTGAGAAAATCCCCACGTCAACATGTTATTGCATTTGGCATTGATGAAATATGGACTATGGATTTGGCAGTTGTTGAAAGTCTAGCATCGTACAATAGAGGGATAAAGTACTTGCTTGTTTGTTATGATATTTTGTCAAAAAAATTTCGTGTACAACCGTTGTATAATAAAACTGCTAGTCATGTGTTGTCTGCTTTTAAAAAATTTGATAACTGGCGTAATGTGAAAAAGATTTGGGTTGATCGAGGAACAGAATTTAAAGGAGTGTTTAACGATTTCTGCAATAGAAATAATATAACAGTGTATAGCACAAATTCAAATATGAAAGCAGTGTGTGCAGAAAGAGCAATAAGGAGTTTGAAAGAAATTCTATTCAAGTATCTACACTTCAGCGATGGTTATAAATATATAGATAAACTTCAACAAATTGTTGGTGTCTTAAATTCCAGAGTAAATCGTACAATAGGCATGTCTCCAAATTCTGTAAGAAAAAAACATGTACCACACCTGATTGGAAAACTAATGACTGTTAGCAATAAGCATTACCGACCTCCCTTGTTTCGCATTGGTGATCTGGTAAGAATTTCAAAATCCGATTACACATTTCGAAAAGGCTATTCACCACAATTTCAAACGGAGGTTTTTAAAATAAACAAAGTGTTTCCAACAATCCCCATTACTTATGAATTAAAGTCAAATAGTAGTGACGCTGATGGTGAAATAATTAAAGGAAAATTCTACCAACGGGAATTGACTAGAGTAATTAGGAAGCGTGTATGGACAAGAATAGAATAGTATAAATAACCTATACGTGTAATTGTCAAATCATTCAGTATGGAGCGATATTATAGTGAACAAGCAAGTGGTAGAAACCCTACAGCAATAACTCGTCAAAAAGGCTTTGGAGTAATTACCACACTCGGACGCATTGCCATACCACTAGCATTGAAAATGATTCCGCCCTTGAAAAATGTATTAAGCAATATTGGTAATGAGATTTTGGATGAATCAATTTCGGGTTTAATTGTCTTGGTGATCTAGTAAGAATTTCAAAATCTGATTACACACTTTGAAAAGGCTACTCACCACAATTTCAAATGGAGGTTTTTAAAATAAACAAAGTGTTTCCTACAATCCCTGTTACATATGAATTAAAGTCAAATAGTAGTGACGCTGATGGTGAAATAATTAAAGGAAAATTCTACCAATGGGAATTGACTAGAGTAATTAGAAAGTGTGCATGGACAAGAATAGAATAGTATAAATAACCTATAAGTGTAATTGTCAAATCATTTAGTATGGAGTGATATTATAGTGAACAAGCAAGTGGTAGAAACCCTACAGCAATAACTTGTCAAAAAGGCTTTGGAGTAATTACCACACTTGGGTGCATTGCCATACCACTAGCATTGAAAATGATTCCGCCCTTGAAAAATGTATTAAGCAATATTGGTAATGAGATTTTGGATGAATCAATTTCGGGTTTAAACAACATATTCTCTGGTGAAAATGTGAAAAAGGTTTTAAAACAAAGAATATCCAATGTAGCGAAAAACACAGTCAGGAATCAATTTAATAAACGTCGTCAGAATCATGAACAAACTGGTAATGGCTTCTCCGAACCAGGGAGGATAACAAAAACAATTAAAACAAAGAGTGGAATTAAACAATTTGCAGTTTCCACTGCAAAAAAACAACGTAAACCTAGTCCACACAGTAAAAAAGAAACCCATCATAAAGAAAACTGACATTTTTAAGAATTTGGTATAAATAGCTGTACACATTGACACTTGATATTAGTTTGATACCCGTCATGACCACGTTCACTCATTCTTGCTTGGATATTTTCAAACGTGATAAGGTGTTGGTAAACTTTAATGGTGGAAGTACACAGGAATATTTCCCAACTTCTGGTTTTAATGGACCACTTGTTGAATTTAATTTCAGGTCAGAGCAAAATGATTACATTGATTTCCAAAGTATACATCTTGGTTTATCAGTGAAAATTGTACGCAAAAATGATGGTGGGGACCTAGTTTGGGATGACGTGGATGATACAAAACAAGATCAAGTTTGTTTAACAAATAACGCCTTACATTCATTGTTTAGTGATTATAGTCTATATGCAAATGGTGTTTTATTACAGATGGGTGATGCGGTATGGCCACATACAGTACTAATGAACTATCAAAAAGTGCAGCCAACAAGACTTCAATACTAACGTCAACATGACAAATTCAGAGATTTGATAAAAGTAATCATTTGCTCATTTGTAAGATTACACTCTGTAAAACCCACATTATGAAAATTACATTCATACCAATTGAAAGCTTTCTGTATATTTCATGGCAAACAATCAAAATTCTCTTTTGATTGGTGTACTTGTAATATGTATATTTTACCATCTGATAAAATTAATAGTTCCTTAGTATAGTAAATGCTGTTGTATGCATTCCCACATGTTTAAAAAAAAACATTAGTGTAGAATCGGTGGCTGGTAGGAAAACTTAACCAGAAACTTAATTGACTCCACAAAAGGTTTAAATAGTGTTTACAGAACAGCCATGATTCCGGAGCAGGGATTAGCGTAGAATTTATAACATATAGATGTAACATTGGTAATTCATCCAATTAATGAAACTAATTTAGGTAACAACCAAGATGACCAATTCCTGTGGCTTCCAGCCGAAGCAGAACATCCAGAAGTAAAGTGCTTAACCTATTGACTGGTGCTACCCTATTTGTCTCACTTGCTTAATTTCTATCTCACTTCAAAAATACAAACTCTCATTTTCATTGTTATCTCTCAGCTCACTATTAAATAATCTGTAATTGCCAGATATTCATGCTAGCCAGCAGCATGGTATCATCACAGTATTTGATTTTATCAGTGCATGTATGTGTTGAACTATGAACGAGAGATTTATTATTTCCTTATACATAACTGTATACATAACTTAATGAGTCCACAATTCGGACTGGGTAATCAAAAGACCCCCAGAAGCAACTTGTCGCCCCGTGCTGGTGAAAGCACTCCCGAATTGTCGCTGATCTTAAGCAATAAGTTTCATTTAAGATAATAAATAAATAAGAAATACAACGGTAAAGACGGCAGTTAAGAGTAGACAAAGTCTATTGAATGATTGCTACAGGTTTCTCAGTTTTTATACAAAAGATTCAATTATTACCTGCCTTTGTTTATAATGATTAGTAGTCAACGTAGTTTAACATGATCAAAATAGTTTTCCCTCATAAAATTAAATTTGAGCAAACAATAGCACAATCGAGGGGACATCAATTTAATAATAGCAAACTAAGATCGAAAATCGATAACGTCATAGTGACGTAATAATACAAAAATACAAATTAAAAAGATATAAAAGAATAAATACGACATAATCCCCAAGCGACTCTACATGCCCCCCCTTGCTCAAATTAATTTTCAGCTAGTAGTTGGAGGGCTGGCCCAGAAAAAATACTCTGAGTAGCCACGATCATCTTTGTTGCGAGTTCGCCATCCCATGTTGTTATTTCCGAGTAGCTAGCTTCGCGAGTTAGTTGCATTAGCACCTCCCTTTGCATGACCACTTCATCTTTCAACCGTAGAAACTTTATGGTGGGCATCTGATTGCTAACTGGGCAATTTCTCCACAGATTGTTCAGCCGCCTGGTGAAGGTGTCATAAAACTGCTCATAAAGCCGGAGGCCTTTCAGAGCAATCATGAGCGTCATCATCGCATCTGTGTCAGATGTGTGAGCATCATCAGCACTTATCTCAGTGTCCAGATAAAAGTGCAGGAAGACTTGTCGAAGGGATCCCATAGTGGTGGCGTGGTCTACAAATAGTGAACAGTACTCTTGGACCTGATTCAGCGTCATTTCCTCCGGATTTGAGACATTAGCTCAAAGCATTGTGATAATCTCTATTCGTTTCGTGACGTCGTAGTAGTGGGTTACTGTTTCGACGTTGTTGATCCACATGAGATCTCCTGCAGCCTGGAAAAGAATAAGGACGCGAGGCTGTAGAGTAGCTAATCTTTCTTGTATCGTCCTTAGTTGTTGATGAATCAGGAGTCCTCACATGAAGATATCTGTTATTGTCAGTTTGCCATCAATGAACACGCGTTCAGCATTCCCTCTGGTGATGAGCTTTTTGTGCGCAGTCTTGTACTCACTGGTACAGCTTGCTTTAACAGCTTCTGATTTGCTGTTGACGAAATTTATCCTATCAGATAATTGGGCGGCGACCTTCTTCTTAGGTTTCCGAACCTTCCACTTTGGTTGAATTAGCGGAGTTTCCACAGTAGGTGGAGGGATGCACAACAGATTGGAAGTTTCTTTGGAAGTCTCTATCTTTTTCTCCAACTCATCGAAATTTGCCTGGGAGGCTAAAGTAGCAGTTCCAATTGTGATGGGATAGTTTATACAGGCATCCTTAACTGTGTCCCAGAATTTTCCTCTTAATCCTTTTTGTCGTAAATGTTCAATCTGCTGGTGGGAGATTCGTAGACGAGAAGTAGTGCATTCTAAGTCCAAAGCAACGTGTCGCCCTGGGGATTGCAGAATGACCAACTCCTCTTTTGTGAACATCTCTGTGAGACACCATTTCATTAATGAGAGGACGTCCTTATCACGACTGTCAACTAGGACTCTCTGCTGTACTGTGAGATTGTCTAAGAATTCGCTGGGGTCATGCTCGACCATTAAAATGTGTTTGTCCTTGGTTACAGACCATTGCGGCGTCGGCTTGGGAGAAACGGCAGTGCCTCCAAACTTCTCTAGATTAACCTGCTCGATTAAATCACGAATGTGGGGAGACATTTGTATAGTGGATGATGATAATAGTTCCTCTTCTCGGAAAAACTGCTCCAGTGTTCTCATTACTTGATCAAAGATGGTGATTGGAATGATTTTTCCCTCCTTACTAACGTGCCTAGCCGATTTGATGAATTGATCATACCCACATTCAGGGTATGTCATTTGCTGGGCTTTAAACAAAAGCTCGTTCTTGCCATGGACATCAAACTTAGAAAGGTGCTCGCGAAACTGCTTTGTTGACCCCGGCATTCTTTCCACGAACCTTCTTGTGCTCAAAGGAGCGTTATCAGATGCAAAGATGGCGAATTTCGTCTCAGCTGTGGCTCCCCACATATATTTCTTCACGGTGTCTGAGAAAATGTTTATGTCCAACGGACAAATACCAAGTCGATTGCTAATCAAAATGATCGACATTTTTCCAATCACACTGTTCGCCCCCACCAGTCGGGCATAATACTTTTCGAATTTATCCATTGCGCATTTGGTCTTGCCGGGGGATGAAGGAGGACTGCATTTGTACAGAAGCCAATTTTTCACTTTCCAAGTTAGCGGGCACACAGCGATTTCATGAATGGTTAGCTTTGTTAGAGCTGTTCTCTTCTCGTGTGACATGGGTAATTGGAGTTGAGGATCCTTTGTCAGATAAATTGCTAAGATCCAGATGGCTCCTCTCACGTATATGTCGGGTAGATTCTTTTCAGCAAACAGACGCTCTTTGAAGTTCTTTTTATCTTGGTTGTTGTAAGATACTTTAATATCTCGCAATGTGCGTTCGATGGACAAGTGATAATTTTGTGATGGGCTGGAGATGTCCAACAGGGGCCAATCGGACTCGGGGTTAAAGTCCGCCTTTAAATCGGACCAGATGGTGTGGATTTCATTGAGGAGTTGGTCACTCTGTGCAAAGGCAAAGCTAACTTGCATGTCGGTTACCGTGGCTATCAGTGGAGTGTTGGAATCAGTTATTTCTAAAGTCTGTGACTGTAATAAAACGTCGACAATTAACTTTTGGTCCACTGCTAATCAATGGGAGGGCACTCGTTTGCATAATAAAAGATCAGTGTATATGAGCCTTGTTATTGGCAAGTGGCTCATAGAGTGTGACGAGACTGGAGCGTAGTCATCCCGATATAGAATTAAAAAGTTTTCCATTCTAAAATGTAAATTTTCTATTGCTTCCAGTAATGCAGTTTCGTATTCACTACGTACAATCATTATTAGTCGAATTCCTTCAACCTTGGCTATGTGATATGCGATCTCAATTTGCTCCATGATGTCTTCCAACTGTACTTCAGAAATTCTTAAAAAGTAGATGACGAGGAGGTTTTTAAAATCAATGTTAACGCACTCGAAACTGTCAATGATCTTACCACTATTCAGGAATTGACACAGGCTGTATATATTGAAATCATCGTTGAAGAATGTATGTACTGTACTGCACCAATAGGCTTAGAGTTTCCATCATTCTCGAATCATATGCAATAATTGTATTGATTTTGGGATGGCGTGATGCATCTATAACAAAAGGTATAACATCAACGGAACAGGTCATTTCGCGACCATTGTAGGTGCGGCGGAGCTGATCCTTGGTCTCTTCTGAAATATTATCACAGATAGTGGCAGTTGCCTTTCTCATTGCGATAAAATAAGGGTGTAGTGTCTCATCGCCGACTTTCAATAGTTTTCTTCTTTGATCTTCATTCTTCTGTGATCTTATGGTAGAAGTGGCTGTGGAAGAGGTCAAAGGGGCTATCAGGTCACTCATGTGGGGTGTATTTACAGGTTGTAATACTCTAAAGGGTGGTCTCAAATCAAAAGTTCGTGATGTAGGGGTCGCCAGCTCCTCTTGCGCATGTGGAGAAACATGTCTCCCCACGTAGGGGCAAGATGTGGAGGGCATCTGGGTCAATGCTATTGGCTCTCCGAGTCGTGGAGCAATGTGTTGCCCACACGGAATCAGACTCTCCTCAGCACCTTCCTGACATCCTCTTTTTCGTGTGTGGGCCTCAGCAAGCGGAGAAACGTGTCTCCCACGCCTAGGTGAGGCATCTCGTTCGCGTCTGTTATCTTCCATCCTCCTTCTTACATGGTGGCAGACAGGTGGAGCTGGCAATGCTCGTTTGCGATCCATTTTTTTCATTCCTAAATGTAGTGATAAGGTTTAAATCCCAAATGTTGGGATCGTAAGTAGTTCTCACCCTTCTCGCGGGGAGTGTACGTGGTTCTAAACTCTCAATATTAACATTGTCGCAATTGTACTCAGTGTCGGAAAAATCATCTTCAGAAAAACTAGTTAGGTTATCATATTTTTCATACACATTGACACTGTTGTCTACTAGCGTAAATTCGTTATTATCGTCAATTATTACGTGCTCAATATCTTTTATGGCTCTCTTAAGCCTTTGAAAGTGTACCATTTTGCCGTTGTTTAGGGTATATGTGTTGTGGTCAAGCACTTTTTCAATCGTAAAGGGGCCCTGCCAATCATTTGCAAGTTTCCTCACTTGATGACTATCAGTAGTAATTCTAGGCAAATAAGCAAAGACTTTGTCACCATGCTTATGAGGCTCGCCATACAACTTCTTATTGAAAGTTTTCTTTTGCCAGATGCTTGACTGATTGGTATTCTGACAAATTGTCAAGTGAATTTGTTGCATATCAGTCATTAATCTATTAACATAGTTCTCTATACTACCCTCTGCATATCTATTAACATAGTTCTCTATACTACCCTCTGCATATTTGGGAAACATCATCGCTAAGGAAGTAGTGGCTTCTCTGCCAAACATAGCTTTGAAAGGACTAATACCAGTCATTGTATGCACTGAGGTGTTGTAAAAATATTCGACGAATTCCACGATACGTTTCCATTGTTTACCAGCGGCTTGGGACAAGGCTACTCAGATCAACTTGATGAGGGTCTGATTCAACCTCTCTACCAGTCCATTGGCTTGATGATGATAAGCTGTTGTTAATTCGTGTATCACTTCCAATTCTTTCATCAAAGCACGCAGAAGGTTGCTCTCAAATTGTGGACCTCTGTCTGAAACTAGTTTGCACATCGGCCCATATTTTAGGATCCATTCTTTAAGGATTTTTTCAGCCACCACCTCCGCAGTTGTGCTGTTTAGTGGAACTATCCGAGCAAACTTGGTGAAATGATCGACCATGACGAGTAAATACTGGAAGCCCTCGTCGTCTTTGGACAGCTGCTCCAGATCGACGTGTACTAATTCATTAGGACTTTCTGCAGTTCGTGATTCCATTTCAACATGTTGCTGAGGGAAGTGGTGAATGTTGTGTAATAGGCATTTCTCACATTTATCAATAACATCTGTCACAGTAGCGCATATTCCCGTGGTTATGTACCTGGAGTTGAAGGTTTTCTCGGTTTGTAAAATGCAGAGGTGACCTTGTTCGTGAACTCTCCACACTAGGTCCCATTTAAAGTATTCCAGGATAGCGAGACGATTGTTGTTCTTACTCTTGGTGTACAACAGGCCCTTATTGGTGACCTGCCAATTGTAGTGGTGGAAATATCAGTTTACCTCCAGGGACGTAGGAAAATACAGATCTCCCATCCTTTTCATTATCTGATCTAGTATCCAATCGCGATGTTGGTAACAAATTATTTCCTCTTCTGAGATTTCCTCTCGCATCAGAATGGCAAGGATTGGCTTTCCATTCCGATCGGCATTTATCTCAGGTATCAATCAATACTCAGTGTGCGGGATAAAGGAAAAAGGAACCTTCTCACCACCTGGCTTTTTGAGATCGCGCTCGTAACTCGGAAGAGCCGTCCAGTAGTCTGCATTTAAGTGGAGTTTTCCAGGGCGATGCTTAATAGTGAACGTGAAATCATTTAGGTATTCAATCCATCGTGCTACAATGTTTGATTTGTCGCCACTGAATTTCTTCAACCAGGCCAGGGCGCTGTTGTCAGTTCGCACAGTAAACTTACGGCCGAGTATAAAGTAGCGAAATTTTTTCATAGATTCTACTAGTGCGAGCATTTCGCACTTGGTTGCACCATAGTTCTTCTCGGACGCTCTAAGTTTTTGGCTAAAATATTGCACCGGGCTTTCGATTCCATTAACATCCTGACTGAGGATTCCGCTAATAGCTACAGCACTGGCATCGCAGTCGATTATAAAATCCTTCATGTAATCCGGGGTATTTAAGGATGGTATTTTCTTGAGCTCTCTTTTTATCCTGTCAAGAGCTTCTTGTTCTTGCCAAGTCCATTGGAAGTCGACGGACTTTTTTAACAGATTAGAGATCGTTTTTGTCTTGTCGGCGAGATCCGGAATAAACATCCCATAATAATTTAGGAAACCCATTAAGCGCTGAACATCTCGGCGGGTTCGTGGTGTTTCAATTTTATCTAAAAAATCTTTCGCGTTATTTTTTATCGAGATCTTTCCAGGTTCAACAACGCGACCAAGAAAGGTTACTTTAGTTTGAGCTAATGCGCATTTCGTCCCGTTTACTTTAAGCCCCGCTCGTTGTAGTAGATCCAAAGTCCGACCAAGCTTGTCTAGATGTTCTTCGAAAGTGTGGCTTGCAACCAAAATATCGTCTATGTAAGCTAAAATGCCTGGTTTGAGGAGGTTTGCGCCATCTTTAAGAATTTTTGTGACATACCGCTGGAAAGTAGCCAGCACGTTACATAGGCCAAAGGCCATATACTTCCATTCGTATAGCCCATAAGGGGTAATGAAGGCAGTCTTTGCAATGTCAGAAGGGNCAGTAAACTTACGGCCAAGTATAAAGTAGCGGAATTTTTTCAAAGATTCGACTAGTGCAAGCATTTCAGACTTAGTTGCGCCATAATTCTTCTCTGATGCCCTGAGTTTCTGGCTAAAATACTGCACAGGAATTCGACTCCATTAACGTCCTGACTGAAGATCCCGCTAATAGCAACAGCGCTAGCGTCACAATCAATTATAAAATCTTTTGCATAATCAGGGGTGTTTAAGGACGGTATTTTCTTAAGTTCTATTTTTATTCCATCAAGAGCTTCTTGTTCTTGCCAAGTCCATTTGAAATTGACAGACTTTTTTAACAGATTTGAGATCGTTCTTGTTTTTTCAGCGAGGTCCGGAATGAACATCCCATAATAATTGAGGAAGCCCATTAAGCGCTGAACATCCTGGTGGGTCCTTGGCATTTCAATCTTATCTAAGAAATCTTTCGCATTATTTTTTATCGAAATCTTTCCAGGTTTGACGACGCGACCAAGAAAAATTACTTTGGTTTGGACTAATGCGCATTTTGTTCCATTAACTTTGAATCCAGCTCTTTGCAATAGATCCAATGTTCGACCAAGCTTATCTAGATGTTCTTTGAAAGTGTTGCTTGTGACTAAAATATCGTCTATATATGCTGAAATACCTGGTTCAAGGAGGTTTGCACCGTCTTTAAGAATTTTCATAACATACCACTGAAATGTAGCTGGCGCATTACATAGGCCAAAGGCCATGTACTTCCATTCATATAACCCGTAAGGGGTAATGAAGGCGGTCCTTGAAATGTCAGAAGGGCGCATGGGTACCTGCCAATAAGCTTTACACAGGTCCAAACATGAGAAAAATTTATATCTGCTAGCGTTGTAAAGGAGATCTTCTATCCTCGGCAGGGGGTACGCATCCTTAATTGTGATATCGTTTAGCTTGCGGAAATCAATGCAAAGCTGATACTTTTCACCTTGGCAAATAAATAAGGTGGGCGCAGCATATGGGCTGTTACTTCCTTGTATTATCCCGCTTTCAATTAGGTCACTTAAGATCTTCTCATATTCATGTTTTAAATTTTCAGGCACACGACGTACTGGTAAACAAATTGGGCGATCATGTTTCAATTCAATAGCATGCTCTTCACCTA
>CABFPE010000210.1:822918-848679 GCA_900660155.1 Hofstenia miamia | reverse complement strand
CTGAATATCTTTGCCTCCATTTTTGAATAATATTTTTCACTCAAGCCGATAAATTTTGATTCGTCATAAATTTTTCAATCTTTAAGTTATCATCAAGACCTAGTTTGAGTTTCTTTGATTGTGCTAAGAAATACGTTAATCAAATTTTACTGAATTTTAAACCTTAATATTATTAGGAATTTAAGACCTGAATGATCCTAGCTGATTATTAAATTAAGAATAAAGTTGAATTATTGTAGGCTTAGGATAGATTTTTTCTACATTGTAAAACAACATTAAAATGAGGGAGGTGGTGAGCCCCTAATAAGGCTAAGATTATATTTAAAATGGGTAATTGTTTTGTACAACAAAAACTGAACAATTAATGCAAAATAGTGTTTAAAATTTCAGAAATTCTTAAAAATTTATTAGAAAAACGTTAACATTTAAGCATTTATGAAAATAAATGATATTGTGAATACATTTTGAAGATCTTTTGAAATATTTGATATAGTTAATTTAATTTATGTTGAAGAAAAAATTAGCAGGTGGGGAGAGTCTTCAGAAACACCATTTGCCTAGATGCATAGTTTTAGGAATCTGAAATTGAAAAAATTTTAAGTTTTATTAAGTTTTTCATTAAGAATATCGCTATACTTGTCCGCATTCATATTATTACACAAAAATAATGACAAAGACGATGATTGACTGCTGTTGAGGTGTAGCAGGATTGAATCTTGATGACTCAACAGGACATCTAAAANTTGATAGAATTACAACGCTTAAGTTTTAATGAGTTGTAGTTAATAAATACAAAAATAATTTATCAAATATCATTGCAATATAAAAAGCATTTACAAACAATGATAATATTCTAATATATTTGCACTTTTTCATTAAAAAATTGGAAAATTAATGTACTTTTTATTTATATTTAGAAATGTAGGATTTCATTCTTATTCGAATGATATTTTTGAGAAAGGATGAACCAAGTATCATCGACCCTCAATTGAGAATCGTTACAATATATGACGAAAATATGGCAGGAATTCTAGACTAATATAATTTGGTTGCTATCAGGGGCGGATCTAGAAATTTCTGATGGGGTACTGAATATCTTTGCCTCCATTTTTGAATAATATTTTTCACTCAAGCCGATAAATTTTGATTCGTCATAAATTTTTCAATCTTTAAGTTATCATCAAGACCTAGTTTGAGTTTCTTTGATTGTGCTAAGAAATACGTTAATCAAATTTTACTGAATTTTAAACCTTAATATTATTAGGAATTTAAGACCTGAATGATCCTAGCTGATTATTAAATTAAGAATAAAGTTGAATTATTGTAGGCTTAGGATAGATTTTTTCTACATTGTAAAACAACATTAAAATGAGGGAGGTGGTGAGCCCCTAATAAGGCTAAGATTATATTTAAAATGGGTAATTGTTTTGTACAACAAAAACTGAACAATTAATGCAAAATAGTGTTTAAAATTTCAGAAATTCTTAAAAATTTATTAGAAAAACGTTAACATTTAAGCATTTATGAAAATAAATGATATTGTGAATACATTTTGAAGATCTTTTGAAATATTTGATATAGTTAATTTAATTTATGTTGAAGAAAAAATTAGCAGGTGGGGAGAGTCTTCAGAAACACCATTTGCCTAGATGCATAGTTTTAGGAATCTGAAATTGAAAAAATTTTAAGTTTTATTAAGTTTTTCATTAAGAATATCGCTATACTTGTCCGCATTCATATTATTACACAAAAATAATGACAAAGACGATGATTGACTGCTGTTGAGGTGTAGCAGGATTGAATCTTGATGACTCAACAGGACATCTAAAAAATGCCTTGGGTGTACAGAATATCTGAAATGTTGTGTCATTAATGTAATTATTGGTTATAAATTGACCACTGTACACATTGTGTTGACTTCATTAGGTGCTGATGGAAAGCAATAACAGCAACATGGCAGCGACAAACATAGGGGAACTAAAATAGCATATAGCTGTTTTTCAGGGATTTTAGTTTAGATTCGGTTAATTTTGCAAAAAATGAGGATTTTCTTGAATTTCTCCTAAGTTAACTACTACCTATACTTTTTAAGTAGAGATCTGTGGTTATTTTAGAAAATTGGGGAGACAAGCTTCCCTTTTCCAGTCTGCGTGGACTCATCCTTGAACAACAATGTGTCTAAATTAACATTTATGTATACTGTGGAAGCAGTTGACAGCTTTATAATATATTGAATTCCAAAGTTTAGTGGATGTTAGATGAAATGCATGATATTGGATTGCCACTGTTTGATACCTTCATAGAAATGAGTAAGATTATTTGAAGAAAAATTGGAAAGGTTTAGTACATTTCAGGAAATTTTCAAAAATTGGCAAACATTTNGGGGGGGGGGGGACTGCGGTCCCATATTCCTCTTTCTAATTCCGCCACTGGTTCCCATGCTTATTAATAACTTACATTTTATTATATTATATTATCAAGTTACTTCAAAAATGATTAATTAAAAACCTACAACTCTGCATTTGAATGCTTACATATAAATACAATAGTATTACAAATTTTTCGACACACATGATACTCTAGCTTTGTTATGGAGCATTCAACACTGTTAAATGATACAGGTAAGGCTGTTGAAAATATTTTTGCCAAGTCAGACAATTTTTACGTTAAAAATAACTGAAAATAAATGAATATAAAAATAATTTTGCATAAACAGCATCGTGTGGCATTTTTTCGAATTTTTAGTGTATTTGAAATAATTCTTGAAATGTAAAATGAGTATGATGGTAAATAAATGTAAATAATTATTTACATAAGGCATTTCAAAAAATATATAAATGCCGGAGTGTTGTTTCTAAGTAATTGCCAGACAATGAAAAAACTTACAAATTTAGCAATAAGTACACACAATTTTTCAATGAAAACAATGTGTTAAAAAGTTATTTATATTCCTTAATTTTCCGATTGTATTAATGCCATCAAATTTGATGAAACTTGATAAATATCATAACAAATATGACACTAATGTATTCTTCGCGAATTATTAGCAAACTAATCAAAGCGTCGAACACATATTTCAAAGAAATTGTTTGAATTTTTGTGCAGCAGAAAATGTTACAAATATTGCTTGGCTCAATTGAATAAAGTAAAGCGAATTTTTTTATTTCCAAGAATGAGGACTTTATATTTTTTCTGGAATGTAACTATGTGGAAAAACAAAACATAGTAGGTGACTAAACTATAAAAATTAAACATTTTGAGAAAACTCCAAATTTTTCCTCGATTTTATGACGTCAAATGCCAATTTATTAACTTTCTCAAATTAATTAATGCATTATTCTGTGTACAATTAATGTGTAGAAAAAAATATGAGTACATAAACTGTGGGGATACAACGATGAAGAAGAGTCATTGCAGTTACAGCCATAGAGTCCACAGTTAAGTAATGGTAGTCGTGACTTTGTATATATATATATATATATATATATTGTTCTAAAAAGTGCTGCCAATAGTAGTCCATGCATTCATTAACACCACTGAAAGTGTGATAATTGAATTATCATTATATTTTTTAACTACAAAAAAATCTAGCTGGTACATAGCAACATATTTTAGTATTGGTGTGAAATATGCAATGGTTCTAGTTCCTTATCTAACAAGGGTTTCATGGTGAGCAAGGATTTGCCAGTGCTGCAGTAGTTAACTTTTCCTTTAATTTGGCACATTCCTAGTAAAAATAAAAGATGACAGGAAATTGAGAGAGTCAAGAGGCACCATACTCAGCCAACTCAAAACAGAAAACATTTTAGTAAGAGTTGTATTAGAGACAGATAGAAACAAAAATGTTATTGGGTGCAGTGTAATGCAACCTAAGTGCTAAGTAAATTTTCTTTGTAATAACTGAATTTCAAACTGCAAAAACCTTAAGTTAAAGGATATGCTTGAAATGCTGTACCACTTGTAGGTAGCCTGTAACTGATACATAAGGAAGACATAAATTAAATAAAAGTAAAGTGAAAGTAAAACATAAGCTAAGGTTCACTTTTTAGTAATCAGAATGAATAGTTTTACACATTTATATAAGAACAAATCTGGTAAACTAAACAACAACTCACTGTTGCTAACATAAGTAAATAAAAACAGGTAGTCTGCAATCCTTTAGAAATTACTGCAGAAAATTATCAGAAATATTTAAACTGAATTTGCACATTTTGTACCTACTAAATTTGTCTATATAATTGAGAAATTGCCATTATGGATTTCATATAACCAATATTGTTATTAGTGAAGACAAATAATAGCATTTATGTCACAATTTATAAATTTCACAAAGTGTACATAGTGTAGAGTCACTCAGGGTCTATTTTTTCGATTTTATTATTTCAGCACTCTGAAAATAGTGTTACGTCTTTTTGACGTCCTGATTTCATGATTTGTTGCTACCTATCTGTATTAATTTCTTTTAAATTGACTATTTGTATTTTCAAGTGTAGTTATTTGATAGTTTTAGTATTTGTCCCCTCAATTCAAATTAAATGTGATTGCTCATTTTTAACTTTGTGAGGGAAATTGTGTTTTGCAACTGTAAACAATATCCAGGTAATAAGTTACAGATTTTGTAATAAATATCTGATTTTAGTGTAGCAAAGCACACAATAAATTTAGCTTCCTTCAACTGTGTTTGATCTTTTTCATTTTAATTATCCATTAACCCATTTTAGACTCATTTTCAAAGATTTGGTAATGATAAATATTGCTTAAGATCCAGCACAATTCAGGAGGAAACTGCACTGGGTCTGGGGTGACAAATAGCTCCTTAATGGTGACAGCCCAAATCGTGGTCACTTTAGGTTATGATTACATGTAGGTAATAACAACTTTTATTCAATCAAATTGTACATGCACTTAATAATTAACACATCACAAATATACTATGCTGCTGGTGAATGTGAATGCATGGTAACTATGTGCCTTTTGTTTATTATTTATTTACATGAGCTGAGATAAGAGAACTCTGAGATAAATGGTTTATTGAGCTAGAAATTAATACTTGAGACACACAATTAGCACCTTGGCAAGTAAGGATGGCTTCAAAGATATGGCTTCAGTGTGATGCCATGTGAATTGGTCACTGCTGGAGTTCTTTAACAAATGGAATTACTGTATTTGTTTGGCAAAATTGGTGAACCACCAATGTATGTTTCTTGTTGGAATGTGGTCACTCTCTGCTATGGTAAACTTTGCAACCTTTGATCTAAACTCTTGAGTTACCCAGTACTGCTAGAGTAGCCAGAGCTCCCCCCTCCCCACATTCTACAATAGCAACATATATAACTTGTTATGTGTGAATAATGTGATACAGTGTTTTCAAGTACTTGGAATGCTAAGAACTTGAACTAAGCTTGAAAAACTTGATCAGAAAACTCAGAAGAGGAATCTTTAAAACTCAAACTCAATTGAAAATCCATATTCTTTACTAATTACAAATAACTATTTTTGGCTTAAAATTATTGTAAAATATATGTTTTTTATCCTATAAAACTCATAATCAGAAAAAAATTCAATTGAACACTGAATTTTCTTTAAAAATACTCTAACTCAAACTTGAAATGTTAAAACTTGGTACAAATAACTTGAACTTAACTCAAATACCCTGCTGTGATGACTTAAAATGAATAAAATATTAATTTTTTGTAAAATTAAATTTATATCAAACATTATATAGCATCAATCAATACATAACAAACATTTTGTCATTAGTATTTCAAATTTAGTAAATATCAATTGTACATTATATTAATACAAATTTGTATTTGCCTCAATTTTAAATGTTTGAATCATCTGCCACACAGCAATTCTGATTTAATTGATTACTGTTTTAAAGGTTAATGAGGGACCTGTTAGTGTTTACTCATAGTTTCACAGTATGTTGTTAGTGTTTCTTTTGTTTATCAAACACTGGTTTTTATGTTTAAATACTTTGAATTTGTTATTGAAAGTTGTATAGATTTTTCTCTACCTTTACTGCTAATTGCTTATGTTATTGATTAAAATACTTTTCTAAATTTTCTTATAGGGCTTCTCTCTCTTTACTTGAATTGGGGCTCCTATCTTAAGGTTCACTGTATTGGGAGAGCTAAGTGTGGCCATGCACCCTTCCCTTACCTGATCTCCTGTGTTACCTTTAACTTTTATTAGGAATAGGCTCATTCAATTACTGCGACATTGGCAAATCCTAGTGTTAGTCAACATAGATTTTCATGCCAATGCCACAATTAATTGTAACAAACATTTTTAATGAATAGTCAAAGAATATATAGTACTGGCCAAAAGATTGGAAACAGTAACCTGTCTAAAGCATGTTTTATGCTATTTCCTGGAAACTTCATAAAATTATTGGAATTCCCAATTTTTTCTGAGAATTTACAACAAATTCATTTAGCCAATCAAATTAAAACAACTTTAGATTTACCCACAATAAATTTTAACTGCAAAATTTTTTGTCTTGCAAGTTGTCTGGAAGATCAAAAGTGACAACCCCTCAGACTGATAATCTCATTCATCATTATATTGTCAATCAACCATTCTCTTAATCTACTGAAGTCAAAGCAAATCTAAGTGTGGTAGTGCAGAATATATCAACACACACCATTAGGTATTAATTGAATAGTACCTTTGACCTTCAATCATTCAAACCAGCAGCCAAACCCCAATTGTGTTCAAAGAACATTTGAGACCAGTTGTGCTTCTGCAGGCAATACAAACACTACACCACTGAAATGTGGCATCAAATAATGTTTAGTGACAAATCAAAAAATTTGCCAGTTTACATCATAATGGTCACATGTTTGACAAAAAGAATCCAAAGATTCAATACACATTACAGGCAACAAACTGTCCACTCAGCAATGTCTGTGATGATTTGGGGTGCTATAACTGTGAATGGGTGTGCTGGTCTGTATTTTGTTCCTCACAAGAAGACAGTCACAGCCAAAGCCTACCTCAAAATTATTCACAAGAAAGTTCCCATGTTTATGCAGCTTTGCAGACCATCTGTACTACAACAAGATGGTGCTCCTTGCAACAGTACCAAAGTTGTGAAACTTGGGATTGCATCACAAGACTTTCTGCTGCTTAAGAACTGGCCTCAAAACTCCCAAGACGTCAATGTCATAAAAAATTGATGGCATCACATCAAAAACTGTCTGAGGAAGTGCCAATGCACATCACTTGACAATCTGAATTAGCAAATTAAAGTGGTATGTTGCACAGAGATTACTGATGATTATTGTAGAAAGCTGTTCAAGTCAATGTCAAATCACATTGCTGTGTGTTTGGCTAATAATGGTGAGTTTTTCTGAATTAACCATTTACTTTCTACACAGTGTTATCATATTGTTTCTACATTGTGTTATTATATCATTTCTACATTATGTTTTTTAGTGTAAAATGCAAAAATTTCTAAATTTGGAAAGTGTTCCCAAACTTTTGGCAAGTACTGTAAATAGATATATACATACACCTATATTCCCCTAGAAAAAGGCTCTATGTCCAACAGAGTGCACTTTCTAAAGAAACAGAGCACCAGATTTTGATGCATAGTAAATTTATCCATTTTTTCTTGCATATGATTAGTGTGGGTATTTTATTTACTTAATTTTTTTTCATGGATTAGTAAAAAAATTTTTAAAAATGTCAAAAACTATTTATAAAAGGCTCTGTGTCTTTGTATTATTTTTTGTGCATTTATGTTAAATTTTGATATTTGTTTGATGATTATTGTTTGTTTTAGGATATATCTGATACTAATTTAGATGAAATGAGTGTACATGTCAGACCAAGGCCTACTATATGACAAACAGGAAATTCACAATAAAACCTCTAAATGAGAATGCTGATACAGTATATACATCTACTCAGCTATAATAGAAACTGGATAGTATATTGCTTACCTTTTAGCAGAAATCTTAATCTATTTTTGATGTAGAATAAAAAAACAACTCTGGAAAGGTTATGGATGGAGTTCTTACTCTATGGACCTTTGCAAAATTTATTTTTCAGTTAATGAACCCTAAATTTTTTAGAAGTTGCAAAAAACAGTAATTGATTCACATATTTCTATCAAATACTTATCAAATGTTGCAAAAATTTTGGAAATCAAATCAAAACTGATAAACTATTGCATTCTAAATATGGACTAATTGATCAGAAAAGGTAATTTTTTTTGAAGCAGGCCCATTCAAAATTGAGGATACAATTATTAACATGAATTAGAAAAAACATAACATAAAAATTATCTTATATTAGATGTTAATAGGACCAATGTGGCTCTTAAATTCCAATAGAAAAGCACATTTGGGAATATGAAAGGCCTCATATCAAAATGTGATAGAACCATCTTTTTTTATAAAAATTGGTCTATATTTGATAAAATTAGGATGGTTATATTATACTTTTATAAGCAAAATTTTACAACAAAACTTGCAAAAAAAGACAGAGAAACACATACATTTTTCTATATAGACAGAGCACCCCCTGGAGACAGAAGCACTTTGTTATTTAAGGAGGAGCTTTGTTGATTTTTTAAATTATAGATACAATTATATGGATTGTTTAAAATTTCTTTAATGAATATTTAAATTGTTCACAGATAAATTAATATAGTATTTACATATTTACATCATTATTTGTAAAACATTTTACTAGGAATAACTAAAAACATTAATTAAATATTAGCACATTTACAAATTTTGGCTGCTTGCTCCCTTTACATTCCATTAGAAGGATTAATTAACTAAGTAACCACAATTAAGAGTCATAGTGGCATATATTTCATCATCAGAGTTATTTGGTTACTACTTACTAGTATATATACTGACTAGTAAATTATTAGTATTGTTATAGTAACTAATTTAAGGTTACCAATTCAGGTAACTTGGGATTAGCAGAGCCTATCAGTATAATGAAACTGCAGTTTTTTTAAAAGACCAAGCTGAACCAGGCTTTTCAAACTGGACATCTTCAGTTTTTAGATTAGGGCTAAGCCCATCCTGCCTCCAACTCTGGCCCAAATGCCTTTCCGAAAAATTCAAAATATAACAAAAAGTAGCTTACTATCCCATAAACTATGTACTTTATCAAAATTGTATAGGTAAAAAATATTGCACTAACATAGCTAGAATTAGATGGTCACAAAAATATTTCATAAAGTTTTGATATCTTGGTTCCTAAAGTGATTTAATTTCCTTTATAAATTTACAAAATATTGCATCTTGTGCTCAACAAAAATTTTTATAATATAAATATGTGGGTTTTTATGCCATATATTGAATTTGTTTACTAAAGTGGAAAAGTGATTGATTGTAGTTAATTACTAAGACTATTGCAAATAGAATTGCTTTGTTATTAAAACTGGGGAGGATGGTCTTTTTAGTAAACAATGTGCTTCTGAACATGGAATTCTTCAAAGTTATCAAAATCAAATTATATCTAATACTGTATGCATTTAATTTTTTGATTAAATTTCACAATAACACTCTCTTGCATATCCTAAATAAATCAAAATATATTCTTTTAGTTGTATTTTTGTTAATAATTTGGGTTTTATTTAACTCTTAATGTCTGTTAAACAATGGTTATACATAAGTAAAGTAGAATGTAGAATCTTGCCAACACTGTCTTCACTATAAGGTAAGAGTTGCTCATCCATTCTCTGGGTATATGCAAAGTATAGGGTGTGACAGATCCCTAACTTTCTCAACCTAGCTTGCTGCTTAGTTTATTAACTGAATTATTTTGCATTAGCATTCCTGAATGCTTAAACTAATCATGGTTTATTTAGATTGAGAACAGTAGATGGAATACAGGGTTGAAACCTGGTGCAGAGCAATGTGCATCAAGAGACATCTTTGTTGGTTACAGCTCCAGTTTCTACTTGAACTTCATAGTGGAAACCAGTTGGTGGCTATGGGGGCTCAGTGCATGGATGGATACCTCAGTGATAGTGTGTGTGATAACTTATTAATTTAGTGCATTGATTGTCCTTGTTATTATGACTATGTAAATAGAAGGAAATAATGCAACCATGGTGCTTTAGCTTGTTATTTTGCCTTACATATAATAGCCCTACAGATATAATGATACATGTTAACCTTTCATACATATGAACAAACAATGCAGTCAGCAATAAAGTTAGTTTTTAAATCAGTCAATAGTCCACTAAAGTACTAAATAGTAAATACATCATACAAAAGAGCCATACATTAACAAGGTAAAGTAACATGCAAGTAATCATAATAATCTGTGAGTAACAAAAATAGGAAAGCTAAAACAGGCAAAAAATCCCTATAACTGTTTGTAACTTATAAGCACATCAAGAAATCTACAGCTACTGACCTCACCACACTTTTGAAAGGCTGAGTGTGAGGCTGCTCCAGAATTCCATTAATTGTATTTGGAGACCACCATATGAATACTCTAGTGCTTGAATATTTAGCTTTCCATTTGCCTATTAAATAACCTGACAAAAAGTAATGAAGTAAATCCAGTAAAATTTGTTCATCATTGAATCAAACAATCAATGCATATTTATAGCACATTTAAGTAAATAATCAAACACTTGGCTAGTACCTGTTGATCAAAGCTTGTTTACAACTTTCCCCACATTTCTTGTCCTGCTGTAATTACACAATGTCAGCATTAATTAGTATACATTCTTTGGTCATCTGATGTTTGTTAAATACTACCAAGTTAATTTAGATATAAAACTGCTTCAAACATTTTACAAAATAAATAATCTATCATATCCATGTGTTTTACATTTAATTAATATTACATTTTAGTCTTAGTTACTTCCATTCTTTCTCTCACTTTGACCACACATTGTTTTTAATGGATTATGCCATACTCCCCCTCCAGGGTAGTTAATTAAGAATGATGACTCTCTCTCCATGTACCATCTCTACCACATTCTTTATGATGCTGTTTGCCTCTGACATTTCCCAGTTTACTTTTTCATACTGCTCTTCTTTAGTAANCTCAGTGCATGGATGGATACCTCAGTGATAGTGTGTGTGATAACTTATTAATTTAGTGCATTGATTGTCCTTGTTATTATGACTATGTAAATAGAAGGAAATAATGCAACCATGGTGCTTTAGCTTGTTATTTTGCCTTACATATAATAGCCCTACAGATATAATGATACATGTTAACCTTTCATACATATGAACAAACAATGCAGTCAGCAATAAAGTTAGTTTTTAAATCAGTCAATAGTCCACTAAAGTACTAAATAGTAAATACATCATACAAAAGAGCCATACATTAACAAGGTAAAGTAACATGCAAGTAATCATAATAATCTGTGAGTAACAAAAATAGGAAAGCTAAAACAGGCAAAAAATCCCTATAACTGTTTGTAACTTATAAGCACATCAAGAAATCTACAGCTACTGACCTCACCACACTTTTGAAAGGCTGAGTGTGAGGCTGCTCCAGAATTCCATTAATTGTATTTGGAGACCACCATATGAATACTCTAGTGCTTGAATATTTAGCTTTCCATTTGCCTATTAAATAACCTGACAAAAAGTAATGAAGTAAATCCAGTAAAATTTGTTCATCATTGAATCAAACAATCAATGCATATTTATAGCACATTTAAGTAAATAATCAAACACTTGGCTAGTACCTGTTGATCAAAGCTTGTTTACAACTTTCCCCACATTTCTTGTCCTGCTGTAATTACACAATGTCAGCATTAATTAGTATACATTCTTTGGTCATCTGATGTTTGTTAAATACTACCAAGTTAATTTAGATATAAAACTGCTTCAAACATTTTACAAAATAAATAATCTATCATATCCATGTGTTTTACATTTAATTAATATTACATTTTAGTCTTAGTTACTTCCATTCTTTCTCTCACTTTGACCACACATTGTTTTTAATGGATTATGCCATACTCCCCCTCCAGGGTAGTTAATTAAGAATGATGACTCTCTCTCCATGTACCATCTCTACCACATTCTTTATGATGCTGTTTGCCTCTGACATTTCCCAGTTTACTTTTTCATACTGCTCTTCTTTAGTAAGTTTCAACACAATGTCCTTCTTGGTTGTTACCATCTTCTTGTGTTTTAAAAATGATGGGTTTTCAATGTTTTAGATATTGTGCATATGCTTCTTAGCTTGTTCAATTTTTCATTAAATTTGTCATAATATTTTTGGTATAGTCTTAATCTTTTTATCACTATCATTAACATCATTATGGCATCTATCCAACTTGTGTGAGCCAAATCAGGATGTATTTCAGTGCTAGGGTAAAAGAATTCATATGTTGACCTCAATGACTTCAATATTGACGCCTCATCATAGAAAGTGCTTATATTTTCTCATACTTCTTCTCTTGTGATATCTTTGGTTGGTTTTTCCCTAATCTTATCATTGTTATAATTTCCACATGTCTCATTACATCATAATATTGGTATTCTGAGCTCCATAACTCTCCCCACACTATGTTGTTTATGCCAGAAAAGAGTATGACTGTTTGCTTTCCTATAAGTTTCTCTTGTTTACTTTTCACTACTTTGCAGCAGTATACAACAAACTAGCTAAAATCCAATTAAGTTTCTTTACTTTATGGCAGTGTATGCCTAGGGTAATATGAAAAAATTTTATTGTGAATAAATCATGCCAATTAAATATTTTAAGATTGCAGCTATTTTATAATATGCTGTTTTCTAAATCTGCCCAGTTTGCTCTTCAAGGTTGACTTTGATATTTATTTGAATTGTTATCATTATTTATATCAAATAAATTTATTTGATATTGATTAAAAATCAATTGAATTCAATTGATATAAATTGGTTTAGAAATCCAAAAAATTTATACTTTGGCCAGACAGAATTATGTAACTTAGATCAACAAATTTGTGTAAATATCATTTCATTTCAGAAATATGCTTAGTTTAAGCAAATTTTTGATTTAATCCTGCAAATTTATATTCTTCTAAAATTTGTTACCTGAATTCAGATTTTGATAATATTTTCATTTTTGTAAAAATTTCATGTATTTTCTGTAGTTCTGAAATGAGATCTTTAACATAGTTGTTGTTGGCAACAAGCTTTTAGAATTTGTACACCATAGTTAAAGGTGTTGAGGCTTCATGGCCATATGTACCTTTGAATGGTGTAAGGCCAGTTGCTGAATGAACTGATGTATTGTAGAGATACTCAATATGTGGTAGTATGTAGCAAAAGATTGTGACACAGCGTCAATTTGCCCAGTGAATTTGGGTAGAACTGAGTGCATGCTGAACACTTGCACCTGTCCATGGGACTCGAGAGGAAGAATTGATGCACGATATCTTGGTTGACATTTAGAACCAGATTTTTCATTGAAGGGGCTGGCATTGCTCATGTGTTGCTCCTTGTATGCAGGAAAGACAACTGTACTCACTGGATCAGGTAATGACTGAATGTAGCCAGTTTGAGGAGTAGCTCCAGTTGTTAACATAGAGACTTGAGTAAGAGCGGCCTGAGCAAAGGTAGGTTGACTGTGTGAGGGAGAAGTAGCAGAAGGCACAGACGAGGACACTCCACACAAAGAAGCAGCTGGAGGAGGCTGGCTCACACCAATGAGCTGAACCACTCTGCTGATAATTCTCTCAGCTAATTCGTCTAGGGCGTTGTTTAACACAGCATGGGTAACATAGTCATCACGATCTCTGTTAGTTGATGTCTCTTCTGGACGATTGGAGTTATTAATAGAACTCTTTAACTCATTGATTTGTAATTCGAGAGTAAAGGTTGACTCCAACATCTGTCTCTCCATATGTTGGTATGCTACATGTTGGGTGTTAAGCTCAGCTTGTAAGGATTCAACCTGGCGTTCACTCTCCATTCGTAGTGCCACCTGCTGTGACAATTCGTCCCGCAAATGCTCGATTTCGGCTATGTGTACATCGAAGTGAGGCATATACTGCTGTTCATGACCACTGGCATAACTGAGAGGACGCAGGGGAATGGGTGGAGCATTCTGAGTGTTGAATACACGTCGCGCATTTCTATGGAATGACAGACTTGCACTCATCGCGTTGGCATTGCTATAGGGGATAGTAGCTGCATTGTGACTATCATCCATCCTTTGGGTAATAGGAGAAGAGGGTTGAGAAAAATTAAGTAATGATCCAACAGTGCAAGGGGTAACGTCCTGGTTACCAACACTTGCACAGGGGACACTCTGAATGGGAGGAGTCCCAAAAGTAGGAGAATAAATTACAGTACGACTTGAACTAGAATCCATTTGACTTTAGATAACAAAACAACAATTTCTAGAACTGACAATGGGAGCACTCCCACGCACACAGTAACAAAAAATACTTACAAGGGGTAACAGTGATTAACAGACCAAAAAGGGAAGAAATGAACATGGCTGTACTTGGTAATAAATCCAACGTAAGAAGCACTAGTAACAAGTAAAACAAATGAGAAATTTAACAGATGACATCAGCCAAATAAGAAACACAAAAGGCTTCGTCGCCATCCTTCAAGGTGAGGAAGTTCATGAATGCATTGATGGGTAACTTTCTCTGAAGTCTCACAGCAATCAGGGGAAACAACTATCCCAGCTGATCTGTACCCAAAATGAAAACCAACTCACAACCAAACCATTGAAAGAAAACAACAAGAGTAGAAAGGTATCACGTCAGCGTCCTGTCACGGTCGCCATGTAGAATCGGTGGCTGGTAGGAAAACTTAACTAGAAACTTAATTGACTCCACAAAAGGTTTAAATAGCGTTTACAGAACAGCCATGATTCGCGAGAAATAGAGTTAGAATTTATAACATAACTTATAGATGTAACATTGGTAATTCATCCAAGTAACAAAACTACTTTAGGTAACAACCAAGATGACCAATTCCTGTGGCTTCCAGCGAAGGAGAACCTCCAGAAGTAAAGTTCTTAACCTATTGACTGGTGCTACCCTATTTGTCTCACTTGCTTTAATTCTATCTCACTTCAAAAAATACAAACTCTCATTTTCATTGTTATCTCTCAGCTCACTATTAAATAATCTGTAATTGCCAGATATTCGTGCTAGCCAGCAGCATGGTATCATCACAGTGTTTGATTTTATAAGTGCATGTACGTGTTGAACTATGAACGAGAGATTTATTATTTCCTTATACGTAACCATATACATAACTTAATGAGTCCACAATTCGGACTGGGTAATCAAAAGACCCCCAGAAGCAACTTGTCGCCCTGTGCTGGTGAAAGCACTCCCGAATTGTCGCCGATCTTAAGCAATAAGTTTCATTTAAGATAATAAATAAATAAGAAATACAACGGTAAAGACGGCAGTTAAGAGTAGACAAAGTCTATTGAACGATCGCTACAGGTTTCTCAGTTTTTATACAAAAGATTCAATTATTACCTGCCTTTGTTTACAATGATTAGTAGTCAACGTAGTTTAACATGATCGTAATAGTTTTCCCTCGTAAAATTAAATTTGAGCAAACAATAGCACCATCGAGGGGACATCAATTTAATAATAGCAAACTAAGATCGAAAATCGATAACGTCATAGTGACATAATAATACAAAAATACAAATTAAAAAGATATAAAAGAATAAATACGACATAATCCCCGAGCGACTCTACATTATATTTTGTACATGATGCCATGACTAATGAATTATCAACCAACTATCCAAATATAAAACCGCAGAGAGAATGATAAATAATTTTGTAATCAAGATAAAACACACTGTAATTGCATAGCAATACAATTTTGGCATTAGAATAAAAACCATATAAGCAAATTCATTCTACTCATCATTGTCAAAAATAATAAATTTAATGTCAATATTATAATATCATGTTTTAATTAATCATCTTAATAATGATAAAATAATTTTTAATTAAAAATTAATTTTTATATTTTCAACTATTATCATGTACTGTTTGTTTGGAAAATATTTCACAAACCAATGTTTTTTCTTTGATGAGGTTTAAAAGCTGGTAAATGTTATAATTTTGTTTAATAGCATTTATTTACAGTTATTAATAATATTTCTCCATTTGTAATTAAAAAAACAGGTAATAATTTTGCATTCACCATCTATTTTCACGAATTTACTGACACTATTTGATATTGTAACTTGTAATAAGGACACTAACCACAAACTGATACCGCTTAGGCAGGTATATAAACTTGTTGCTGTCTAAGTCCAGGTGAATACACTGACCATATTGTGTCTTCATCATCTTCAATGACATCATTGCATGCTTTTGGTTTAGTGGGAGCTCTAATGCACTGATTTTTTTCCCTCTGGGACATTCATTGATGTTGGCTAGTTTTTTAAATAATACTGCATAAGTATACATTTTTTTTTAATTTTATGCTCTAAAAATCATCCAGCCAATAGAAATTGAGACCCAATAAACTTTGCAAGATCTGGAGGCAAGAAAATCAATATTTTTAGCATGAGGAATTATTTTAAATTCCACTAGATGATGCTAACAAAATACATCCAATGCTTAACTAACTGGGATATTTTAAAACAAAAAATATATGACAATGTATATGGTTAAATGAATTTACCAATGTTTTAATTTGAAATAACTAATTTTAGCTAACCCATGTTAATTTTTAGAACAAAAAGTATTTATGGTTATATGAATTTGCTAATGTTTTAACTTAAAATAATCAATTTTTAGCTAATGCACTCATTGTTAGAACAAAAAGTATTTATGGTTATATGATTTTGTTAATGTCTTAAATTGAAAAATTAGTGTTCACCAGTGTAAATTACCACCATATTTTAGTTTAAAAAATTATATCTATATGTTAGTAATTCTTGAATGTTAATATTATTTAAAGAGATGTATACATGTATGAAAAGATAAAAACACAACTAGCTACATTTATTTAAAGATTATCATCAACTATACAGAATATTAAATAATTTCTGTGTTTAAGAAGGAGTCTTACACTTTTGTCTTTATCTTCTAGCAATGTAAAAATTGCAAAGTCTATTGGAAATCCGTCTTTGTATAATTTATCAGTACTTGCTTTTAATATTTGCACAATGGCAAATGTATGTGGGAGATTCTCTCTGTATACAGATTCTAACTTTGACATAACAAACTTGTTATCTCAGTCAATATTCTAACATTTATCACATGTGCACTGATGGGTGAAATTGAATGTGTAAAATTTTGTTGTTTGAAAGCACAATGTCTTTGTAATTCAATAGTTTGCAAATATTTTTTAATACATCTGGTCTTCTATAATTATGAATTTTTGTAGTGCACTGACAAAACCTGATTCAAAAACTGAAAACATCTGTATCTCCAAAAAAAATTGTGAATATTTGTTTAAAATATCTAAAAAACTTACAGGCCCATGAGATTTATGATAGGCTGGTTTCACTTTTTTAAAAATGCCTATATATGGTAATATTTAATAATAGTAATACTGGGTTTATTATGTATTCAAAAAATTTAAAATGTATGTTTACAAAAAGTCAAACAAAAGGAGGCAAATTTCCGTCATGGTAAAATTCAAAATTCAGTGCAACCTTCATCTGGGATCTTGCAAAAGAAACCTGGAAATCAATTAGTCAATTTTTAGCAAACCACTTTAAACTGTTTTGTTTTCACTAGGAACCTATTAATCATTAAAGTACTCATGTTAAAAGTATTTGCATTCAAGTTTCCAAACCAATCAAAATTCTATTTTTCCACAGTGATTTTTTTAAGAATATTTACTATCACTCTATCCTAGTTTTTCATTAAAACTAGACTGCTTTATTTTCAAGTTGCTTTATTTTTAAAAATATCTTTCAACAAAGCATCTGAATTTCTCTCTGGGTGGAATTCCCAGTTTGAAGAAATTATAGAAAAGAATTTATTTAAAGACAAGTCAGACATTTCCTTTGATGAATCTATGTAAGTCATTATATTATAAATTCATGATTTTTTCCCTATCTAAAAAATGTGTATTATACATGTTACAATTTATTAAACAAATGTTTTTATAATGTGAGTCATTATATTACACATTAATGAATTTTTCACTATCTAAAAATGTGTTTTATACATGTTACAATTTATTAAACAAATGTTTTTACAATGTGAGTCATTATATTACACATTCATGAATTTGTCACAGCATAAAAAATATGTAATGTATGTTTTTCATTTTATTAAACAAATGTTTTTGACTTTGAGAATATACCAGAAGAGGTAAATCCATCCTCTCAAATTTTTGACAAGTAGACTCAGAATTTTGAGGATCAAGTCAACAAAAGGATGGTGGAATATGAAAATCAAACCAGATCTGGTGATCTTCAGCAAACTAGCACATCATCAACCCCAAGCACTACAGTGCCTGAAAACATTACTTCAAACACATGAATACATGATATAGCATGCCTTTTTTATTTTGTGCTTACCATCTTTTGCAATTTATCAAAATATTATAGAGATTTCTTGCATTTAAATAACCCAGTACTCTTGTAATTATTTTTTTAATTTGAAGACATGGTAAACACAATTATTTTAATTGGTGTTGTTCACCAGTCATTTTTTATTTTAAAATTAATAAAACACATGTACAATTTTCATATCATTGGAAAAAGCAATTAGAGGTTTACTGTTTAAACTAATAAGGTTTTTAAACACTGTGTTACAATTTTCAAAAACAAGATGATTTATTACATCACTGAAAATATTTCTCAAAAAATGCACAAGTGTCTGTTCACTTTTTAAATTTAATAAGCTGGTATTAAACTAATTGATTTATCACACTTACACTATCTTTATTATTATAGAGGCATTGTGTGTATATGTGTAAAAATGAATTTTACTCATGGCTCAATTTCATAGCTATTATTTTAAAGTCACAATTTAATGTGTTACAAAAGCACCATCTCTCTCCCTGTGTGCATTTAAATGTTACACATTGCAGTGGTTATTTGTTAAATGTTTTCTTGCCATTTAATTTAAAAATGCATGTGTTATTAACTAATACCTGTTTTTTCTCATCACAAGATGTTGGTGGAAATAGTGTTTTATTTCTCACTTGTATGAAATTCCAAAACAAAATTGGTTTTTATTACTGAAAGCAAGAACAAATACTTGAAAATGTCCATGTCCTACTCATTTTTCTGAGTTTATAAAGATGGAAGGAAATTCTTTCTTGCTCATTATAGACACTGTGTGTTTTCTCATTCATGGCTTATTATTTAATGTGCTACAAGATTGCTCTCTCTCTCTCTGTGTATTTTTATAATCATGTAATTATTTTTAAAAGTGTTTTGCATTACATTTGCTTTATTTGACATTCAATCCAGATATTTTCTCAATACACATTGCTAACATCTTAAATTCTAATTAACATTTTATGAGGAGAGTTATCATTATTATTGAATAGCTGTGTATACTTGTGTTTAAATTACACATGCATGTGTTAATATCCAATACCTGCTTTTGGGTGAATAAATGTTTTTTATTGTTACATTACATTGTCAATTTTATCTAACACTCTGTTTTTTGGGTGAATAAATGTTTTATTTAAATGTTACACTGTCAGTTTTTATCTAATACCCTGTTTTGGAGTGAATACTCAATTTATTTAATTGCTACACAGTCAATTTTACCTTTTGCCATGTTTTGTGTGAATACATGATTTATTTAATTGTCATACTGTTATTTTTTCAGTCAATGTGTTTATGTACATTTTTCATGCTTTGCCTTTTTACTGGTTTATATTTTGTAAAAATCAATAACACTCTATGATAAAAAACATAAATTATTATATCTGAGGTTTTAAAATTTTTGTTTCAAAAATTTGATATTTCCCTATCATTTACTAATACATGGTCTATTTAGACCAGAGATTCAATATTTCTGTGGTTTGTGTCAATATAATGCCCCCAGACCACAGCAAGTAGGCCACAGAATAGACATGCATATGACAGTTAATTTCTGCATTTATTGTAAAACTTATTTCACTAGCAGATTGAATCTTCACAGCCATTTTGATAATAAACATTCCAATGGGATTTCCCCAAAGTCAGCTTCAAACAACAGTGATTGTGCCATTCATAGAATGGAGAATGTATGTTGAGGAGCTTTTGTGAGTTACCTTTCAAATAATGTCTAATTGATAGATGTATACAAAGCATTCTCAAATCATGATGAGTCCATATGCCAAACAATTTCAAATGACGTTTCTATGCATTATTCTGTGAAAATACATTTAACATGCAAAATAAAGATGGTTGAGCCACAGGAAAATGATGAGGAAAAGATGGTGATACTTTATCCAACATCCTCAACTGTGTCAGTGTTTAGATCCTGACTAAACAATAGCAATTTTTACAGACTAGTTGATGAAATTGCAAACTTCATCTCCATATATACCACAAATGAAAGTGGTTTTATATTTAAAAGCATTAACAGAGTTGAGCTTTGTGTGTCCAAATACCATCCAACTCAAGGAGGATCCTATATTACACTCCTAGACAATCTTAGAAAAAAATAACTTTTTAGTAAATCCAAAAACTAGTCAATCCAATTTGCATTTCATTCCAAAATTAAAAACCAGAGTGAAATTGTATGCATGAACAAATTTGTCCATACATTCCCATTATCAATTAATGACATATATATTTTCAAGACATGGAATTCAATAAATGTAAATGTATAATCATTAAATATATGATGTCTTGTGCCAGCATACATGTCTCCATGCTCACATCAAACAACAGTTAATCTATTACTAATAGAAGAAGATGATAATAGCCACTATTTAGTCATCACAATTTTGAACATGTGTCTGCAATTTTTTTAAAAATAGAACACGTGATTTTTTCTGCTCAAAATGTTTATCTGGATTTGTAAAAAAGGAAAATTTGAGCAAACATGAAAATAAATGCAATGGATTACCAGAGCTCAACATCACATTTCCAGATCCTGCTGACAAGATCAAATTTAAGTCATTTGCAGCAAAGAATTATGTCTCTATTATTTCTAGATTGGATATTGAGGCAATTTCAAGAAAGGTCCACAATGTGCAGCCTAACCCATCTACTAGCTATATAGTATGCAAAGTGTCTGTGTGGCAACTAGTAGTGTGGGAAAATTATTATCATGCAAAATATATACTGTAGTGGGGAGCAATGTATGGAAGAGAGATGGAATCATTTATGTGAATTGGCAAAGCATTCATATGAACTTAAGCAAAAACACCATGAATTAATTATTTCAGAGGGACAGTAGAAAATAATGTTGGGGACAGCATTGAGGTGAATATTTTGTAAAAACATTTTTGAACATGATGATGTCAAAGTTATTAACCACTGCCATTTCACTGGAAACATTAGAGGTGTTGCACATAATAATTGTAACATTTTAAGTCAGAGCCCACAATTTATGCCAGTTTTTATGGATAATGGGAGGAAGTACAATATGCATATTTTGCTAAAAAGTTTATGTATGAAAGACAGGGAGAAGGTATTGTGCATCCCATGTGCATCAGAGGTGTTTCTATCACTTAGCTTAATGGTGCCAGTAGATGGGTATAATGACAAACATGGAATTTTCAAACTGATATATGAAGAGCTAAGATTTTTAGATAGCTATCATTTTATAGCTGATAGTCTATCAAATCTTGCAAAAAACATAGGCTCAGAAAAATATAAATTTTTAGGAGATGGAATGGGTGAGAAGAAGGCATCAGTATTTTCTAGAGGCAAGGGTCAATTTCCATACACATGGTTATATAGTTTTGATAAGTTTAATGAATTGGGGCTACTAGATTTGGAACATTGGAGAGACTTATTGACTGGAAAAATCCTGATAATCCAGGAGGAGCTTAATTTTTAATGTGAAAATACATGGGTGTTGGATGAATGCCAAATGTTTAAAGATTGCCATAATAATTATTTAATTTCAGACATGTTATTACTGTTAGATGTTATCAGAGAATTTAGAGTACAGAGCATGGAGACATACAATCTTGACCATGCCCAATTTTTTACAATATCTTGCTCAATCCAATACACAATGAAGAACAACTGAATTTTTTAGTAAATGTTATAAGAGGAGGAATGTGCAGCACATTTTTGGATAGATTTTTTAAAGTGAACAATCCAATGGTAGAAGACTATGATGCCCAGAAAGAGACCATGCATTGTATCTATACAGATGCAAATGCTCTCTATACTGGTACAATGTCCTTGAGCTTACCTGTAGGCAGGCTGCATTGGTCTATGGCTAGTATTGAAAAAATTTTATCCATGGCTCAAGATTCACAAACTGGCTACTTAGTACAAGTTGATCTCAAATATCTGGAATATCTACATGATGAGTACTTTGATTTTCTGCTGGCTCCTCATAAGATGATTGGTATTGCCATACCAGTATGATATAAAAAAATAGATTAAAAATAAAGTTGGCACCAATACCTAAACTTGTGCAAACATTTTACAAAAAGGAGGATTATATTGTTCATTACAAGATCTTGAAGTTTTATGTTGAACATGGGCTGAAAATTACGAAATTTCATAATGCACTTGAATTTAAGCAGGCACCATTTCTAAAGCTTGATATCAACTTAAACACAGAAAAACAAAAAGCTGCATATAATGATTTTGAGAAGCCATTCTACAAATTAATTTCAAATGTGGTGTTTGGGAAATTCATAGAGAACTTGAAGAAGCAAATAAACATGAAATTTTCACATGACCTTGATTCTGCATAGAAATTGTTAAAAAAAACCAGAGTTTAAATCATACAACATTATTAGCAAGGATTTAGTCCAAGTTATGCTGGGCCAGAAAGATATTTTGTGGGAAGAGCCAAACTATATTGGCATGGCTATACTTGATCTATCAAAGCTATTAATGTTTAGATTCCACTATGATATTATAAAGCTGTATTTTAAGAATCATATAATGTTATTGTATTCAGATGCAGATTCCCTGCTGTATAAAATTAAATTGGAGAATGTATATACCAAACTTGTCCCACTTCCCATCATTTTGATTTTTCCAATTATCTGACAAGTTAATCTTTATACAGTGATGTAAATAATAAGTGTATCTGAAAATCAAAGATGAGTTAGGGGGTGGGGTATTGACACAAGTGATCATGCTTAAGCTGAAGCTGTACTCAATCAAATATATGAAAGATATTCATGAAATACTGGAAATGGCAAGTGCAAAAGGTGTAACCTGTTCTGTGAAGCAGATGATGAACTTTAACCTTTTCAAATTGATTCTGCTGAAAGAAGGCATCATTCAAAGACCAATGACCAGGATATGATCACATATGCATTTGATTAGCATGGAAACTTCAAACTGTACTACACTGTCATGGTATGATAACAAGTGTTATCTTGTTAATAGCATAGAAATGCTGCCATACTGACATAAAGGTAATTTAATATATGTGTGTGTTTATAATGTTAAAAATTTTTGTTTAGATATTGAAAAAATTAATAATTTGCTATCCACCAGTTCTAAACTAATTGATGATGAAGTAAAACACCTCCACCTAGGTATATGGAAATTTATATTGTGTGTGTCATTAATTAATGTTTTAGATTCTGATATGTAGTAATAATAATTCCCATTTCATTCTACACCTTTCTCCTGTACCCTCTTCAAGTCCACATATATGGTAATTTTTAAATTTTTGTTTAGTTTATTAACATTTGTGCTTAGATATAATTCCAGTTGTTTATGTATAGCTAGCTCACTCCATTCTCCATGTCCACATATTTTTTTATATCCCTCCACATATGTTTTTCATCAAAATTATTACAAATTAATGTATTGTTTAGAAAATCCTCTGTTTGATTGATTGCCTCCTGTTTGAAGTTTGCTAAATTCTCTGTGTCCATGTATTTTGTTATATCCCTCTACATATGTTTTTTGTCAACATTATTACAAATTAGTTATTTGTTTAGAAAATCTACTGCCTTTGAATAATTTTCTATTGCCCCAAATGTTTGCTCCCCCCCACCATGTCTGTGTGAATTTGTTAAGCCTCCTTCATGTATGCCAATTTGGTAAATCTTCAATAGCTTTATTTGTTTGCATCATGCATATGTACAAATAAGATATATACATATTTACAAAAATGTACAAAGTGCCTATACTACAAACTAAGCTACAATAATTAAATTAAAATGCACACAGATATTTACAATTAAAATGGATTAAAAATAAGAAGTTTCACTGCAGTTTTAACATTTTAAGTATTCCATTATTATTTTGTTCTGCTAATAAATTGTGTTTTAACAGTTTTTTAAATTCATTTATATTGCTGGCTTTCCTTACACTGATAGGTAAATCATTCCATAGTTTGCAAAATGTGGTTGTAAAAGAATTTTCCCAGTATTTGCTTCTTGGATGTATATTGTTTATGCACATGTTTGCATGGTGATTATATTTTACATATTTCCTGGTTAGTGCCCTACTACTTGTTTTCAACTGCTTAAACATGTGTACTAAGCTGTTGTATTGGTTATAGTAAATGGACGAAGCAATGATAATGTTTGCAGTTTTTTACTAACTTGATGATTACTAATGGAAAACATGACACAGATTGACCAGTTAAACAATCTATTTATACACTCATGCNTGTCTGTTGTTAACGAAGCTGTTCAAAAACATTCTTGATGGAGCACTAAATCCGTAATTTTCTAATTTTACATCTAGAATTTTGTAATCAAGACTATCAAACGCCTTACTAAGATCAAGCAAGGCAACACTGCTACATATGTTATTGTTGAGGAAATAACGTGTATTTTCTGTAAATTCTAGTAAAGCATCAATAGTGCCTAGCCCTTGTCTAAAACCAAATTGATTTGAAGATAGTACATTATTTTCATTTAGGTATGAATTTATTTGTTTGCATAGAAGCCTCTCAAATATTTTTGAAACAGGGTTTGTGACAGAGATGGGCCTATAATTTATGCAATCTGTAGGGTCTCCTTTCTTAAAAATCGCGGTGATGTCTGCTCTTTTTAGACATTCAGGATATTTATTAATATGGATTGCGTTATTAAAAGCAAATGGAAGCTGTTCTGCGAAATACTTCATGTATTTTTTTTGATGATGAATGCTGGCACATTGCAACTTCCGCTTGAAATACTCGAATCAAGTTTACTTACAACTCCGATGAACTCTTGCATACTGATGTAGCTGAAGTTGAAGACGATTTGCAATGGCCTAGTCTTATTTATAAATGGTTCCTTCTTACCTCTAAACGCTCCTAACTCTCTAAATGCTATGTTCATTGCTTCAGCAATTAGATTTTTATTAGTGATGTTTTTATTATTAACCTTAATTTCTTGAATGGTGCAATCAAAAGATTTCTCCTTATTTAAAAACCTCTTAATAAACCGCCATTTATTTCGGGCTTGAGTGAGGTTATCAAAGAAGTGTTTGTCTTGTTGTTCTCTGATCTTAGTTTTTATCTTAGATAGTTTTGACTTTACTTCATTATATGCAGCAACGTTAATTTGAGTAGTTCCAGATCTTCTTTTTTTCAACTTCTAATACATTTATTTCTTTGCTGTTTATTTTTTTGTGGGTGTTGACTTTTACATATCTATATTGAAATGGTGCATTCGTATTTAAGCAAATAATTAATTCTTTTATAATAAATTCAATCATGTCTCCTGGATCTTGCAGTGTATATACGTAATCACATGGCACATTTTCTAGAGA
>CABFPE010000210.1:801590-821918 GCA_900660155.1 Hofstenia miamia | reverse complement strand
GAGAAGTAGGTTGTTTTTTTCGAATTGAGATAGAAATTAAACAAGTGAGACAGATAGGGTAGCACCAGTCAATAGGTTAAGCACTTTTCTTCTGGAAGTTCTGCTTTGGCTGGAAGCCGTAGGAATTGGTCATCTTGGTTGTTACCTAAAGTAGTTTCGTTACTTGGATGAATTACCAATGTTACATCTATTAGTGTTATAAGTTCTAATCTAACCTGTTTCTTGGAATCGTGGCTGTATTGAACACTAATTAAACCTTCTGCAGAGTCAATCGAGTTTCTAGCTAAGTCTTACCAGCCACCGATTCTACAATATCTGATGCATTCTGTACATCAGTTATGGAAAAATATATTACTCAAACCAAATTGAAAGAAATCTGTTTGAATTTATGATAATGGAAGGATTTTGTTTATAACTTCCAAATGATGAGAATATTTAACAAATGTCCTTATTGTTCTCAATATCACCTGGTAAATTGCAATGCCTGTTGCAAATTATTTACATTAAAATATAGGAATTTAAGCAAGGTATTAAATACTTGAAATATAAAAATCACATCTTAGAACATGAATCAATACATTAAATTCAGATATTTATATTTGATTTTCAAAAATGAAATTTCATATTCAGGAATTTACATTGGATATTTAGAAACTTACATTTTATATTATGAAAAGTTTGAATTACATATTTAGAAGTTGAAAGTAATTATTTATATGTACAGTATATTTTTGAATGTGAATTGTAAGTTTAGTAGTTAAATGTGAAAATGTTGTAGTGATGAGCACTAAAACAGTGGTATTCAGTTGACAATGCTTGCATATAGATTTACTTATCTATATAAAATATGAAATAATGTGAATACTGGAACATTGTTTTACTAAGAGTGGTAGCTAATATAATGGTTCCTGCACAATGCAAGCTATCTCTTGATGCTGAAAAAATGGAATAATATGCTCTAATCAAAATGAATATTTAAACTATCATATCAGTGGACAACAAAATACAAACATTTAGGAAGGTACATTTATATATCACACAATAATACCACTTGAACTTGAATGAGTTCATAAAACTTGAATGGAAAACTCAGAAGAAGCATTGTCAATATTGAACCTCAAATCTGGTTTAGAATAAAATATAATATCCCATGACAAATTAAAACAATTTAAATTTCAGTTTCCTTATCAGTCACAAGTCATAATTTTTTAGCTTACAAAACTTTTAATCATTGTAAAAGGAATTTTCTTTCACTCTAAAAAAGTTGCAATTTAGAAAAACTCAAATTTGAATTGAAAAATACTCAAAAATTAACTCAAAATGTAAAACCTCAAACTTGAAGTAAGTAACTTCAGCTTGCCTTGAAAACCAACTAGTGTTATGAATCTCATTACATCATCAAGCTAAAATATTTGCAAATATTTCTACAAGTTTTGCCATGTTGATCAATGTTTAATGCAATGTCAAGTTTTGAAGATTGCTGATGTTGGTAAAAATTAACAACCCACAATTGGCATCAAGGTTTTGAGTACTCAGACTGTTAAGAACCTGAACTTGAATGAGCTTACAAAATTTTATCATAGAATCTTGGATGAGAAAGCATCAATACTTGAACTCAAACTCAATAAAAAATCTAGTTGAAAATACCATAAAATTTGAATTATTTTGCAATTCAGTTTATTTTTTAGCTTATAAAACTAGGAATTGTGGTAAAATAAATTGTAATTTACTCCAAGGAATTCTATCAAACTCAGAATTTTTTTCAAAAAAACACTAGAACTAAAACGCGTAACATAAAAACTCGAACTCGACTTAAAGACAGTGAAATGATTGTTTGCAAAAAGTACAAAAGATAATTTAGAGTTATAATGTTTGAACCAACTTATTGTTTAGGCCAACAGATGCAATTGTATTCTATTGCTAATGCTAAGTGCTTTAATTTAATTGTTCGTTATGTTAAATTCATTTTGAGATATTACAATTGCAATTTTTTCATGTTTTTGATTTTTACTTAAATCTTGTTTTGGCTTTCGCTGTCTTTTAAGTTTTTCCAAAAGCTTTTAATCGATATATATATATATATAGCCTAATTATCAGCCTATTTTTGACATTGCATTATTTTTAAGTTTTGCGAATAGAGGGAAGTTTAGTTAAAAAATAGTTGTTGCTGAAGTGTTATTTATTTTTTATTAGCTTTTATTGTATTTATTATAATTTTCATTTTTCAATTATATGGTTCAAATCATTATTGGGCGTAAAAATTTCAAAGGGAATAATCCTAAACGGAATTACTTCAACCGCAAGTATGGATTACTTTTAACCTAAATTAATTTTACTGAAGTTATGTGAAAAGTAAATAGTGATTTTGTTTTTGGTGAGTATCACAGTTCTAACATTTTGATTGCTCAATATAGCATAATATGACATTGGATATTTATTAATTATATTTTGTTTAATGTTTTCAGCTGATTTTTGTACGAGAATGAAAAATATTAAATATGATTGGTTTTATTAGTAGCTAGAGAAACCTTTGTGAAAATACTTTTGGAATCACAAACTATTTTATTAAAGCGCCAATTTAGATTACTGTAATTTAAAATATTGAAGAAGTGGGGAGCATCAAAAGTTACTTTGTACGCTCTTCATTCTTAACTTTGTATGTGATCCGGAAAAAATGTTCCTTTGAAGTATTCGTTGATCTCTATTTGATTTTTTTCACAAACTGACGTCATTAACACCTAAAGCAAATTTATTTACAAAAATTTCAAATAAAAAATTTTAAAGCACCCAATGTATTAATGCAATAAAATATGAACAGTCGGCTTGATTTTTTTTACAAAAAAATCATACTTTGATGAGATGAGGTTTTATACACAGATTCAGAAAACACTTCACGCTCCAAATTGAATGATGACATGCCGTCTATCTGCATATAGGAATAAGTGAAAATAAGTTTTGTAAAATTTAGATGCTTGTACTTATCAATGCAAAGATTCTGTCCAGATATAAATTATACTGTATCGTTATTGAAGCGATGTTCCACAAATTTTAAAATGTCAAAAAAGAATGAAAATATTTGTTCTACTTTGTATTGTTGAGTAAAAAACCAATAAATAAATGTTTTGAATGAGCGACATATTGTATTGATTACTCGTAAATTGTTCACTGCTTTCTCTACACCGATGTAATCCAATACTGGTGTCTATTGGAGATGCCTCCCTGTTCCATGATGTTTCTAGGGATTTAAAAGTTTTGATGAAAGGCCAGAAGAGCATATATTTCGTATATCATCTCTTCAATCAATATCTTCTTTTCATCTGCTTCTCAGAAAATCACGTTTCTGTAGACGTACATAGTTTCTGTCGATTTCAGACAAAACTATGTACGTAGGAAACAAATGATAAGGACAGCGGTTCCAAAATCCAACTAGGTTAGAAAGCTTTAGACCCATGGAGTTCATATCTATCGCCAACAAGGCAGCAATGCCTTGAAATTTTCAAATGTTTACTTAGCATATGTCGGTCACTACAATTTGTTACTTTTCCGCAGCTCATAATTAGTGTGTCCAACTGTAACTGAATTAATAACGGGAAAATGAAAATTTAAACTGTAACTGAAAGCGAAATTATTTACGATAAACTGAATTATACATACTTATCGGGAAGCGAAAGAAATGATTGGTTCAAAGTGCCTGGTTTGACACAACTCCAATTTGACAGAAAAAAAGCAACAAGAAAAGTGCGCCTCCGGAATTCAGCAATCCCTTAGAAGACACGGAAACTGATTCAACTCCTCAATTTTGAATATTCTTCAACATAAAAACAAAAACATGCACAAAAACATTTTAAACAAAAACATGCACAAAAGCATTTTAAACAAAAACATAAAACAAGTGATACTAAAAGTAATTACAGCAAGTCCCTGTTGGTCGCAATCAATGTCCGTTCGCGAAGAGCACTGTTGGAAAGTACTCGAAGCCTGCCTTCTGCTTGTATGGCAGCACCGGAGAACAGGCGCTCTACACCCACTCCGGCTCCACTGAAACACAAATTGGCCAGCGCGAATTGTGCCAATTCTGGGGCTGTCGAAAGGCGATAACGCCAGAATTTATGTATGTACGTGCTATGGTGCTGCAAGTCGATATCAAAACTCGGAAGAATGTGCTCATAGGTCGGGATGCACGAACAGTAGTTGTCAAACTGCGCAGCAAGTTTCAACGCAAAATCATCAGTTTGCGAAATATAAGGAGACTGAGGCGTAAGAGATTGGGAAATCGGTGTTTCGTTTTCGTCATCTGACCTCTCAACATAGAAGTCAGACCATAAAAGGCGGGGTTGCTCAGGCGAGCAGCTCGTTCAGATGTCTCTGGCGATAGTCACTGGACGGTAGCTGTCCTGAGTCAGACTGTCTGCTCTGCCTGGCGGAGCTGGAGCTGGCTAAATTCACGAAGCTCTCCATCCGTGTAGCTTGAGAAGATGTTGCGTCTTTTTTCGTTTTTTTTTCTTGTGCATCTGCTGCCTCCATTTGCGAGTACCACTCAGGGTGTTTTTTCTTAAGGTGCAGCTTCATGTTTGTTGGTCCGTGCTTGACTATGCTCGTGAACGAGCAGTCCGCGTCGTTGCACTTATATACATTGCCGTCAATGGAGAAGAACCGATGCACAGAGCTGCTCCACTTTCTGCCGGTGCCGGAAGAGGCTGACATGTTTATCTGAAAAATTTTGAACTGTAACTGAATTTTAAAAAAACGAAAAACTGTAACTGTAACTGAAAAAAGAGGAAAATTTAAACTAACTGTAACTGAAACTGAATTCAAAGAAATTGACAAAATATAACTGTAACTGTAAAACCACGAAAATCGATTCAGTTGGACACAGTACTCATAATGGTTAAGCATGTTCTTCAGTAACATGAATATCGTCTTAGATTTTCCATCTTCAAGCACAAGAACAGCTAATTTTATTTCCTTCGCTGCATTCTTTAACACAAATTTTGATTTACTTTTGACTTTCTCCACTGTAAAATGTAGAGATCATTATTCCCTCTTCACATCTTTTTGATATCTTCCTCCAACTTCGTTGCAACTTCTATTTTAGAAAATGTTTTATAGATTTCTGCAACATAATTTAATAACCAAAACAGCACAATTTTGAACAGTAATGTCAGTGAAGTAAAACGTGATGTGATCTTTCAAATGACATGATTTATATCTCTACATATTCTTCAATAGCTTTGTTTGCATCATGCATATGTACAAATAAGATATATACATATTTACAAAATGTACTAAGAACTTAGATATACATATACTACAAACTAAGCTACAATAATTAAAATTAAAATTCACACAGATATTTACAATTAAAATGGATTAAAAATAAGAAGTTTCGCTACAGTTTTAACATTTTAAGTATTCCGTTATTATTTTGTTCTGCTAATAAATTGTGTTTTAACAGTTTTTTAATTTCATTTATATTGCTGGCTTTCCTTACACTGATAGGTAAATCATTCCACAGTTTGCAAAATGTGGTTGTAAAAGAATTTTCCCGGTATTTGCTTCTTGGATGTATATTGCTTATGCACATGTTTGCACGGTGATTATATTTTACATATTTCCTGGTTAGTGCCCTACTCGTTTTCAACTGCTTAAACATGTGTACTAAGCTGTTGTACTTGGTTATAGTAAATGGACGAAGCAATGATAATGTTTGCAGTTTTTTACTAACTTGATGTTTACTAATGGAAAACATGACACAGATTGACCAGTTAAACAATCTATTTATACGCTCATGCTCAGCCGTCTTAATATTGCTTAAAAGAATGCAAGCATATGTATATTGACTAACCACAAATGCATTGATTAACTCCTTACTCTGCTTAAACCGTTTTATTTGTTTTAGATACTGTATTCCAAACGCCATCTTACGAACCTTGCTGTTTATGAAGTCTTTATAACAGAAGTGCTGATCTATTTCTACCTCTAAGTACTTTACTGATTTGCTGTTTTGGATTGGTATACCATCGGAAACCTTTAGACTTATGTCTTTAGCTATTGCTTCAGATCCACTTGGAGCAAAGATGATGAACTGAGTTTTTTGTGTATTCATTGTTAGCATGTTTTGGTTAAAGTAAATACAGATTTTGGTTAAAGTGTTCTGCAATTTTGTTGTGGCCATTATTGGACTCACATGTCTATGTATGGTGCAAATGTCATCAGCATATTGAATTAGTTCCACATCAACAATATATGTTGACAAATCATTTATGTACAAATTGAAGAGAAGAGGACCAAGCACTGTACCTTGTGGAACCCCTTTATTAGTTGAAGAGGACCAAGCACTGTACCTTGTGGAACCCCTTTATTAGTTTCTAAGTACTCACTATATACATTATCAATCTGCACATGTTGTTGTCTGTTATTAATGAAGCTGTTCAAAAACATTCTTGATGGAGCACTAAATCTGTAATTTTCTAATTTTACATCTAGAATTTTGTAATCAAGACTATCAAATGCCTTACTAAGATCAAGCAAGGCAACACTGCTACATATGTTATTGTTGAGGAAATAACGTGTATTTTCTGTAAATTCTAGTAAAGCATCAATAGTGCCTAGCCCTTGTCTAAAACCAAATTGATTTGAAGATAGTACATTATTTTCCTTTAGGTATGAATTTATTTGTTTGCATAGAAGCTTCTCAAATATTTTTGAAACAGGGTTTGTGACAGAGATGGGCCTATAATTTATGCAATCTGTAGGGTCTCCTTTCTTAAAAATCGCGGTGATGTCTGCTCTTTTTAGACATTCAGGATATTTATTAATATGGATTGTGTTATTAAAAGCAATACTTTATGTATTTTTTGATGATGAATACTGGCACATTGCAACTTCCACTTGAAATACTCGAATCAAGTTTACTTACAACTCTGATGAGCTCTTGCATACTGATGTAGCTGAAGTTGAAGACGTTCTGCAATGGCCTAGTTTTATTAATAAATGGTTCCTTCTTACCTCTAAATGCTCCTAACTCTCTAAATGCTATGTTCATTGCTTCAGCAATTAGATTTTTATTAGTGATGCTTTTATTATTAACCTTAATTTCTTGTTAACCTTAATTTCTTGGTAACATTATTATAATTAATTATTTGTTTAGAAAAAAACCCACCATGTTTCAATAATTTGCTGATGCTTGTCAACTGAAGAAGAAAACCAGCTCCCTCTCAATGCTCCTCATATACACATTTTACTTTGTAAAGATGGTATAATCTAATTAATATATTGTTTATTTATACACATTTAGTTTCCATGCAAGACAGTGTAATTATATATTATCCAATGATTGTTTGTTCATCAACTGAAATCTGCTCACCTACAAAAAATGTGCTGATGTAGTTGTTTTTTATCTTGAAAATGGTATAATATATTTTAATTTACTGATTATTTATGTGAATTTTAGTTTCCACACAAGATGATGTAATTATCCTCCACTGATTGTTTGCTTGAGAACTGAAAAAAAATCCATTCTCTCTAGTGCTCCTCATGCATTCATTTTTATTTTGCAAAAGATGGTATGAGTTATTGTTTTTGTTTATTTATTTAGTTTTAAACACATGATGATTTTATATATTCACCATTGAAAAAAAGATCTGCATTTCATTGCTGCATAACAAAATAAAAGCTCCACTAGTGTAAATGGTTTAAATGTTTTTGAGTTAAAGCAATTTATTATTACTGTGTTTTAATTAAAATCCGTTTTAACTCCATGTGATTATCTGTCAAAGAAATAGACTGTTGTGTATGCTAATTTACCATTATTTCTTGATAATTTCTCATTGTAACATAAGAAAGATAAGAAGAATGAGTGGGCGCACTTTTCAGACATTGCACATTACACAACAGGATAAAAGCATGTGTTGGCATAAAACCTGAATAAGGAATTATGAAGAAATAGATAGTGCACACTGTTAATTAGAGAGAGAGAACCCTCACACAACTCACAGGACATATTTTGCTAATATATAGCAAAATTCAAATGTACTGTGAGATTAGTTTGATAGTAATGGAATATTATTCATTTTTTAACTAATGTAAATATATTTAAAACACAGTGACTAAATCCCAACTTAGATTAAAATGTGTGATGTACAACTGGATGATAGATACATGGTAATGAATGAAGAAAATACATATCTACTGGATGACACCAAATGCAGATAAAAAACAACTAAAAAATAGACAAAATTTACTAGTGTAATTTACCATTATTATTATTATTATAAATAAGATATTTAGAATATATAACTATTTTGTCATATTTTAAAAATATGGGTTTTACCACATTTGCTTAAAATTATCAGTTTTTTACTTCAGAAAATGGCAAATTTTGATTTTAACACATACACTAGACAATGCATTTTTTACTAATGTCTATAAAATTCTAAAATGTTTTATTATTATCCAATCTCTTTTTATTAACCATATGTTTAATATATTTCACTTGTATTAGTGAAACAGGCTAAAATAGTTTGGTTGCTTAAAAATGAAATTGTATTTTTATACATAAAAAACATGCTTACTTGCTCTGAAAACTGTTTTTGATTTTAATGTGAAAGTCTAAATTTCATTTGATTGTAAAGTTATTTAATTTTTATACATAAACAATGTTTTACTCTTTGCAAAAAATATAGCTTGCTTTTATTATGTATTATACCTTAAAGTATAATGAATATTTTTCCCATTTTTTGAAAATGAATTAAAACATAGGGAATTTTTTACAACTAAATAGTGTACTTTGAAAATGAAATGCAGCTTTTTACATGTAATGTTAGAAATGTGTAAAACATAGTACACTGTAAACATTAGGAATTCTTATGGCTCAATTAGCCAGCAATGCATTATCAAATGTGTGATGTAAACCCAATGTATGCAAATGCATGTAAGCATGCATAATAGTAATTTTTATGGATAGGAAAAATATTAGTCAGTATCACAAGTGTGATATAAACCCAATGTATTATACAAAAACACGTGTAAGCATGCATAACATGTGATATAGTCAGGTATATTAACAAAAAAACATGTAATGAGATTAGCCATATAAATTAGTCACTATAGCAAAACATGTGATTGTAAACTAAATAGGTCCCAACATGTATATGAATCATTCCAAAAATCAATCACCCTGTAAATGCCATAAAAATGATTCAGCCTGTAAATGTCATAAATCACTAATTAAACCACCTTCTTGAAAATCCATTAGTTGGGAATAATGTCAAGTATGTGAGTCACTATTTAAAATAGCTCCTTGAAATATATTATTCAGCTAAGTGTTATGAGAACTTCATGGTGACTTATTGGGAAGGGGTCTGTTTATACTATACTACTCTTACTGCATCCTTGCCTGCTCTAGCTGTAGCCTCTTCTCCTGCATCTAGTTCTTTGTAGAATCTTCCTTCTTATGACTCAAACTTCATATTATCTCTTGCCTGCTTTGCCCTTGCCCTATATTTTCTTAGTTTCTCAGCTTCTGCAACTAATCTCTGCTTTAGCTCTTCTCTTCCAGTTTCTATTGTCCTCCCTTTACCTACCCTGCATCTGTCCTGCACTGCCTTACTTGTCCTGATCTTCCCTATTTGTGCCTAATCTTTGCCACTTTATTCTCAATTCTTCTCTCCCATGCTGGCTTGCTGTCTCCCTTATATTTTTGTTGTCTTTTCTTCTTTATGTCCATGCCTACATTCTTCAGCCCTTCCCATGCGCCTTCATACACTAAGGTATTTACTTCTGTGACACTCCTAACATCTATCCTCTCCAACACTTTATTGACCTTTGCTGTCTCTACTGCTAGCTTGCTTTTCTTAAACTCCTCTTGGAACTGGCAACCTAGTTCTCTCATCTATTTCTTCATTCATCTTTTCCTTGAATGCTGCTTCAGTTTCTGTGTTCACTGGTTCTGCTTCTTCCGCAAATTGTGCCTCAACATCTATCACTTCATCTTCCCTCTGCTTAGCCTGTTCAAATTTCTTTTTCCCTTTACTCTCATCCAACTGTAACTTTCACACTTGTCCTGCAAGCCTCTGCTCTGTAACTTCTAACCCTGTTTCTGCCTGCTTTGCCATTCCCCCATATTCTCTCTAATTCTCAGCTTCTACAACTAATCCCTGCTTAAGCATTTCTCTTACAGTCTATCTATAGTCTTGGCCTTACCTACCCTGCACCTGTCCTGTACTGCTTTACTTGTCCTGATCTTCCCTATTTGCTGCCTAATCTTTGCCACTTTATTCTCAATTGTTTTCTCCCATGCCAGCTTCCCAGATAACAATTTTGGTTGTTTTTACGTTGTTTATGGTTGTTTCATACTTTTGGTTGTTGCAGCAACCATTAACATCATAATAACAACCATTAATACTAATTTAAGCAATTAAAAATGTGATAATTTAAGATTCAAGCAGATGCTTGCAATTGGAACTCACTTCATCATTTTGATTACTAGATCATTTTTATATAAAGAACAGAATTGCAAAAAGCTTTTTTGAAATATTAAAATTGCGAAAAATAATAATATACTTGGTAAGTGAATTTTCAAAATAATTTATTCATTAATATTTGGACACCTTCAAATTATCTGTCAGATAAAAAAGTTACATTTGAGCAGAAGGGATTCTAAACAATTTAAAAAAGTATTATTTCAAAATTATACTTAACTTTAAAAGTTTAAATTTTTGTTAAATTTGGCATATTTTTATGCTTATTGTTATCATTTAAAATCAAGACATTCATTCAAAATTTCAGCAAATGTTGTATTTAATGTATTTATTGTATTTCTGTTTTGGGCCTTTTTTGGGTTTTGTTAGTTTAAACAGCAATGTTTGAACTGATTATCAATAAAAATTTGATGTATTGCATATAAAAGTAATGCTAGAACAATCATGGGCAACATAAAATAATGTTGTTATTACCCAAAAAAAGTGCTTTTTTTTTTAGAAAAAAAAAACCAAAAACAAACCATTTTGACAATTGTTGGAACAAATTTTTTTGACCCGTCAAAAAGGGACTAATTTCAACGTTAAAGCAACCATAAAAAAACAACTAAAAAACAACATTGTTTAGACCAAAATTTGTTATCTGGGTTTCTGTCCCTCTCATCTTCTTGTCATCTTTTCTTTTTCATGTCCATGTCCATGCCAACATTTTTCAGCACCTCACATGCACTTGCATACACTAAGCTATTTACTTCTGTGACACTCCTAGCCTCTATCCTCTCCAACACTTTATGACCTTTGCTGTCTCTACTGCTAAGCTTGCTTTTCTTAACTCCTTTTGGAACTGGCAACCTAGTTCTCTCACCTATTTCTTCTTTCATCTTTCCTTCTAATTCCATTCCTGCCTTCTCCATTCTTCCAAAATTCTCTTCCTGTAACCCCAGTTTATAAAAAAGGTAACCCACACATTGGAAAGAACTATAGACATATAGCCATTACAAATCCCATCTCAAAAATATTTGAAAGCATTCTATGTGATCAAATCATTGAATATTTAGAAGGCACAAACTTATTAACTGATATGCAATTTGGATTCCTGTCTAAGCACTTGACAACTGATCTCCTTTTAACCATGACAGAAAATATACAATTGAATACAAAAAATGGTCTATGCACAGCCATTGCATTGCTCAACCTTAGCAAGGCATTTGACAGTTTAAATCATACAATACTACTAAAAAAATTGAAGGTTTATGGATTTGACAATAGTAGTATAGAGATAATTAAAAGTTTCCTGTCAGAAAGAAAACAAACAGTTAAGTTAGGAAATGTTTTTTATAATTATTTGACACCTAAGAATGGAGTACCACAAGGCACAGTGCTCAGACCAATCTTGTTTACCATTTATGTTAACAATATCAGTAATGATATTCCATCCTGTAAAATTTATCAATATGCTGATGGTGTTTGTATAATTAGTAAAAACAAAAGCCTGTTTGAAGCAGCAACAACTACTAAAAATTCCATAGAATGAATAACTAAATATTTTAATACAAATACACTAAAAATTAACGTCTTTAAGACTCTATTTATAATCTCTTCACCAACCAGTATATAAAATATTGCAACAAATATAAATATCAAGCTTGAAGACCAAACTATAATCCAACAGTCCCATACCATATCATATTTAGGCATTAAAATAAATAGAGATCTAAATTATCATCAGTTCATTTCAAAGAAATTAAGAGCAATGAATACTGGCATTCATTATCTTTTTGAAATACGAAAATTTTCCAAATTATCCAATTAATTTATGCACTCATAACAAGCCATTTTCTTTATGCATGCACATTATTGAATGGATTAAGCATTAGGGAGCAGGAACAAATAAATTGCACATATAGTCATGCAGTGTGCATGTTGTTTAATAGCAAAAAAACAAGAAACCAGCTCATGTTTACAAAATCATAACTTGCTCCAACCAAAATATCTCATCAAATACAGTGCCCTAGTAATGCTATACAAGCATATTAATAACACTAATAAGAGTTTGCATTTTCTAAAACATGTTGTAATAAACAAGCATAACTTTTGCTGCAAAGTTGACACCAAATCCACATCTAAGCTCTGGAAAAATTCTTTCACATTTAATACTATGTGCATTTGGAATGACCTCCCTCTTGAAATAAGGAAAATCAAAAGTTTAGCAACATTTAAGCACAAATTAAAACATAAATTGTTAAGCCATCAAGCAATAATAGGAGGCTCCAAAAGAGTACATGCTTTTGATAACTTTGTTTAAAATTAGTTATTTGACTATTTTTTATATATATTTGTAAAGGGAATCTTTATATATTACAATAAAGAGCTTGTTAACCCTTAATATGCACAATATGATTAATTTAAGTAAAATATTCACTATTATGTATTTGAACTCTTGAAATAAATTCCCCTTTTGAATTCATTGGCATCTCCTCTGGAAGCAGTACTCTTTGCATGATTGCTTCAATATCCAGAATAACTAGCTCAATTCTGAAATGAACTTGAATCTGATTGTGGATGATGTTTCTTTTTTGGTCTATGATTTGCTGAAGATACATGCATCAAAGATGATTTAAATTACAAGGACTAATCTTTATAGACATAAAAGATCATTTACTCATTTCCATTGCACAATAGAATTAAAGTTGTATTCCATCTTTGAAGCATTACTCCCAACTGCTGAAATATTTGTTGAGTAATACTGTGTTGTTCTCCATCTTGCAGCACACATGTATGAAATTTTGGAAATAGTTTTTGACAATAACAAGGACCAACCTCCTAATGCTTCTTGACAAGTTTGGCATTGCTTAACAAATGCTCTATTTTCAGTAATTCTAATGCATAACTGACAATAGCTCCAGCATGTATTACTATTGATGATTGCAGGGAACTAATAACAGTTATCTCTAGAGCATATATGTTAATAGTAGTGGAAATAAGTGAGATCCTGTCCCACAAAATGACGTCATCGCAGATTCACTGATATTGATGAGGGGTTTGCTGTGAGGCCTGATTTTCAATAATTCATAAATATATACTTCCTATAGTGACTTGCTTATTTACATAGTCATTTTTGTTTGCATGCTTATTATTGTTTACATAAACAATTGTTAATATACATTAGCTGACTAATTAGGGTTTACATTGCATTTGTGATGATACATTGCTGACCAATGATTTTTCTATCTATAAAGATTCCACAAATTTCTATTGCTTAGCTAGTCTGCATACAAATTCACTATTTTCTATACATTACATGCAAAGGGGGCACATTTCATTTTCAAATATGTTGCTATTTTTTATTGTAAAAATTCCGTATGTTTCTAATGATTAACATAACTATACAATCATTGTAATGTAATTCATTTTTGGAAATCTATACACTATATGCAAAGGGTTACATGCTTACAATATATTAGTTTGCAATTTTCACAAAATTCTTTGCAATCTATCTTTAAATTGCTGTGCGCCTATATTTTTTACATGTGAATAATACACTATTTACAACCATTTGTATGTTTAGAAGATGATTTCAAAACTCAAAAATTGAAGGCAATGTGTTTTGGTTTCAAAATGCATCTACATACAAATAATAAGGTATGACAATACTTTTTTTTCATAACCCATCTATATTATAATATTTCATGTTTAATCAAGTATGTTTTCAAATTTCCACTTCAAACTAAATTATACATAATGATTTTTGCTAAGATGAATATTTTGTTTAATCACATGCATTTTAAATTTTCTATTTTTTAACTAGTATAGCTTACTAAAACTATAAATTATAAACAATGAAACCCGCAGTTAGGCAATTTTATGGACCTTGTTTTTCAACTATAAATTATTATTTCAAAATTTTCTCAAATTTCTTGGTGATCCGTCGTCTAAATGCCATGCACCTCTATGAATAATACACTATTTACAAGCATTTGTATGTTCAGAACGGGGTCTCAACATGGAGTTTTGACTAATTTAACTATTGGAAATTATATTCAGTGAAGGGGAATCGAGTATGTAGCAATATATCAACTAGAAAAATGGTGAATTGCCTGGAAAATGCATTCTCATTTCTATGGCAATGACACAATTCAATGTAAAAGATATCAACAAGCCACTGTGAGCAAAAGTCATAAAAAAACGTGCAAAGTCAACAAATGATGTAACAGTCAGAAAACATGTACATCACCTGAAAATCCTTATAAACCAAAAAAGAAATGCAGAGAAAAGACCATTGTGTAAAACTAATATAATAATAGTGTATTAAAGAAAGCATGTATGTGTATAATAGTGTTGCATGTATAATTTTTCGGAAAACGAAATTGCCTTTATCATGTAAGTCTATATTTCATACGCCTGTATTGTTTAAGTATGGCAAATATTTTCCTGTTTTGTATTAGCAAAAAACGAATTAAACACATGGAATGTTTTACAGATAGGAAACATTGGCAAAAAAGAATTAATTACAATGATTGCAGATATTAATCATTAGAAACATGTGGAATTTTTACAATGAAATAGCAGTGCATTTGAAAAACCGAGATTTAGCTCTTTGCATGTAATGTATAGGCTCCCAAAAAACGAAATAAATTACAATCATTGGAAAATTATTGGTCAGCAATGCATCATCACAAATGCAATGTATACCTTAATTAGTCAGCTAATGTATATTAACAATGTACACAAACAATAGTAAGCATACAATTGAAAATGACCACATAAATAAGTGAGTCACTATGGCAAGTATATGAATCATTGTAAAACATAAACTAAATTGGCCCCGCATAAATAAGCGGGTTAATATAGCAAGTATGTTTATGAATCATTGAAAATCAGCCCTTGCAAACATTAAAAATGAGTCATTAATTACATCACCACTAGATGGTGTTGAGAACCCCTCGCCAATATCCGTGAATCAGCAATGACGTCATTTTGTGGGACAGGATCTCCCTTATTTCCACTACTGTTAATATTTCACATTGCTTAAAATATGCCAAGCTCATTCAATACACTGATGATACTTGCTTCTATGTTGACAACAAATCCAGACTAACAAGCTTCAAACTTCTAAATTAAGATCTCATTAACATTAAGACATAGTTTGCTAAAAATAATTTGTAGTTGAATCTGAGTTAGCCTCAATTTATCATCTTACAATCTTCTCTAACACTACCAAAAAATGATATAAATTTGAAACTTGATAGTATAAAAATCCCAACAGTAACAAATGCTTGCTATCTTGGTGGAACAGTTAACAATAATCTGAACTTTGATAAGTTCTTGAATGCAAAAATTATTAAAATAGTGCTTAAGGTCTAGGATTAACGAGTTAAAATGGCTCTCTTCTAAATCATTTATTAACTACACTCACAGTAACATTTACAGCATTATTAGCTATGGTTGTATTCTTACAACTAGTAGTTATATTTTAAAATGGAACTAAATAGAAAAGCTATCAAACTGGATAGTGAAACTAATGGCTAATCTTCCAAAATTTACACATGTAACTCATAAATATTATGAAACCAACAACGTACATTATGTATCTTACGTATCTGCATTTCATAAACATTTTAGTGAGGAACAATGCTGCTTTCAGCAGTGATGATGTTGAGAAAGTATTAGCTCATAATAAAAGATCCAATAAATATCTTCAAAAACACTTCATTAACAACAGTCACTTGAAAAGTATTATTATTAAGGCATCAATGATTTACAATGGCATGCCACTGGAATACAGAATCCAAGTTAAGCGGAAAATACTTATTCAAAATTATGTTTTCAAAAGAATACAGTCAAAATTTTCATGTCACTGAAGTTTCATACTCTCTAATGCAAGTGTTTATTTAATAATTATTTTGTTATGTAGTTTAAAGTATGCAATAAATTGCTTTGAATATTAGTAGTATTATTAAGAACAGGAAGAGATTTTTATTTTTGGAATCTGAATTATCGCGAATATGGATGAACATTCAATTATAACTGTAGAGACAACCCAATTACAAGAAAAAATTGATGTAAATTGTTGTACAATATCCATAATTATACCAAATGAGTGTTTTACCTAATAGATTGCTGGATAATATGATTCTCCTAAATACTGTATATTTATCGTTATTAAAAGACCATATACTATTAGGTTCGTCAATTTTTAACCTGGTTATCAACATAACTAAAATGAAATCATTTTTAAAACTTGAAATTAGTTGTTTATATTCAAAATTTTTGCTGCTAAGATTTTGAAAGTTGAAATGTAAGTAGTTAGCAGAATTCGTCATTCTATTTAGCTTTTGAAAATAAGATTTGAAAGTTAAAATCGGGCCTGGATTTGTTTCAATACCGCAAACAGCTAATAAAAGGGAATACATAATAGCAGTTATTAGTTTTTTAAATTCTGATAATAGTAAAAACGTGATTGATTGAAACAACGAAAGCTTTACTGTTATTATAAATAGGTGACTTATGGACATGAATTGGTGACCTATGGACATGTCTTTAAGATAACTTTCTAGTTTATATTTACAAGCGATGAGACTCAATTGAACATCATTACCATAAACAATTTCCATATTTACATGCTTTTACCGTTTAAATTTGGTATTTCATTATACACATACTACATTGACTGTAATGCGTCAAGCTTGGTTTTTACTTTAGTTTTTGTTAAAAATATCTTTCGGCCAAATATATTTTACCTAGTATTATTAACAATATGAATTTTGATGGAGTCATCATGGCATTACTTTTTGGAAAAAAAATTTGTGAGCTGTTGCTTTCAAGTAAAATATTAGTCAAAACAAAGTTTTTTTAACACTGACAAGGACAACTGATTTTCAAGTTTATTCCTCACACAAAAGATATATGCATAAAATTTTTTTAATACATTGAAGAGAATTTTTTGTTTAACATATCAATATCAATCGAACGGGGGACATTCCATATATATATATATATATATATATATATATANTCTATTGTTTATAAATATTCTTGTGATGAGTGTAACGCCTCATACATCGGGGAGACAAGAAGACATTTGGAAATTAGAATTAAAGAACACCTAAGAGGTCACCTAACATCAGAAATTTACTTACATCATCACCAAGCAACAAAAGATCATTTTAAAATATTAACAAAGAACAAACATACCAAGATCACTGAAGCATTATTAATAAAACAACAACGTAAAAAACTTTTAAATAGACAATTAAACCATGTTAGCATTCTTAAACTTTTCTAAACTTTCCCTCTATACTCTATATGCACTGACGAAGCTATACGTATGTAGCGAAACATGTTTGCTGAATAAATCTTTCATAATATGCTAAGTCTTAGCAAAATATCATTTAAATATATATATATATATATATATATTAGAAAAAATTTTAAAAAAATTATCCAGAAACAAGACGAATATTCATTTTATGCAAAATTAAGGTGAAGAAGTTATCAATTTCCAGTTTCAAAACGGCTAATTTTGACTCGATTGTAACAATGCCTTCTTCTAAATGATTAATTAAAATAAGTGTGTTCGCAAACATCTTTGAATTATTTTGAATTTGCAGCTCCTAACTTTGTTTTTCTGGTTATTTAGTAAATTATCAGTCCTATGAAATGTCAAACGTTTTTTATTAGAGCACTCTGTCTTAAAATTCTGCAAAACATAATAATAGTCAATTTTTTACGACGAAAATTTCTCATTGCGTGCTATATTTGCCTCTATCTATGGAATACTGGGGTATATCGTGGAACCATATACTTTATGAGCATGAACGCGTTGTTTCCTCCCAACGCCTCAAGCAGAACGAGAAAGTCGTCTGCAAGGCGTGCAACATCTCTTTGCTTTCTTTGATTGTATTGAATGTGATCTCCAATATTATTGTATTTCCTCCAGAAATGACCGATTACAGGCAGGATTTGGCGATAATATGCTAATAGTGCTGGAGCAAAATCTTTATTGGATACCATCATTCGAATGAGTATCTAAATATATAATATAATGATAAGCAATTTCATCAATTGAAGCTTTATTTATTTCAAAATATACAAAAATACCAGGGCGTAGCCAAGATTTCTTAACAAGGAGAGGGTAGACTGGAAAAAACTAAGCCTGCATAAGAAGTTTCTAAAACATTTTACATGGCTTCTGAAATGATATTTTAATGCTTATAATTCAAGAACAAATAATATTCAAAATCTAAAAGCACTACTGAATATAATAGCCCTATTGGGCGTGCAGAGATCGCATCTCAATTTTGAGATTTAAAATTTTCAAAAAATTTATAATTATACACTAAATATATCGTACACATTACTGCATTGAATCCAATTTTAAGTGTGTTGATATTCTCGATCTAAACAAAAGTTGGTAATTGAATGTTATGTTGTTACTACAAAATATTCCCATGTGATTCTTTCCAACACATTATTAATTTGATGACGAATAATTCAAATCTAAAAATCTGATTCACACTAGAAACACTTAAAGATATAATAGTAAAGCAACCAGAAACATTTGCTTATAGAAACTTGTAAGTGGAAGAGCAGAATTTTTCTTTATGTATATATAGAAAAGAAATCACTGCCAAAAAGAAATGCGCTATGACAGTAATATAATTTGGGATCTCTATCAAAAAACCTCATCTAAAATGCACTATGCAAGTAACCCGCAGTCCCAAGATCGCCTTAGTCTTCAGAAATTTGTATGATTATTATAACCTCAATTTTAATACAATAATTGTATCAATTCATTTACTTTGGCTTTATATAACAAACTTTTTAGTTCATACTAGTATTTCAATCTTAGTAAAAAGTTAAATTCAAAATTAATACAAACAATTTGAAAATTTATTTATCGCGTCAATTTTTTTAAACGTTTTGCAACAAACTTTGGACTTGTTCTTAACACTTTCAGTGCTGTACCACGTAGAGTTACGTTATCGGAAACCATGCGCAGGGCGCGAAGCCACGTATTTTTACGTTTTCAGAAAAACAGTTTACGTTGGGTGCTGTAGGAACGTATATTTACGCCATGCGTTGCTACTGAACTGTGGAAAGTATCGACGCAGGTTTTACACACGGCACACAGCTGTTTTGTGCACGACACAGAACAGTTTGTCCGAAATCGCTCAGCATGAAATCTACATCTGTTCAGTTTATTTGTAACAATAGATATTATAGATGTTTGGTGACAGCGTCAGATTGGTGTTAGTTGTAGCGTGAGGGTAGTTGATTGTTCTCATTGCTGTAGAGATTTATATTTTTTTAAATTTGTTTTTATAAATTTATTGACTTTATTTTTTACGTGATATATTTATTTTTACACGTGTGTTTTTATAGTTATCCATAAAATGAATGCAGAACAAAATAGCGATGTTATAATGAACGAAGACTGATTTGTCCGACTTCAATGAAGATATTGATATAGAGTAGCACAAAGCACGACAGTAGTGTGGTTTCTATAAGCAGGAGGAAGAAGGGCGGCCATGGTGCAATGGAGGAGGTCCAGAAGCCAGTATGCATCTGCGATTATAATCGCAACATGTCAGGTGTTGATCACGTGGATCAAATGATCTCATATTATCCCTGCACAAGGAAGACTTTAAAGTGGACGAAAAAGGTTTTCTTTTATATCATGGAATTCTCTGTAACCAATGCCCATGTTTTGTATGGGGCCAAATGTGGAAGGTCGCGCAAGCCTATGACATTACATGAGTTTCATTTAAAATTAGTTTCAAAAATGTGCAGGAAACGTCTTGAACATAACGACTCGTCCAGCAGTTAAGAAGAAGAAGATGCACCAAAG
>CABFPE010000210.1:772440-794332 GCA_900660155.1 Hofstenia miamia | reverse complement strand
GTATATATATATATATATTCTTCTGAGGAAATGTAATGCTATTGTAGACTACCTATGCACAAAATCATCGGATAGATTCAGATGAGTTAAGGATTATTTCCCTTAAGTCTGATGTTGTGTCCACTACCGACAAATCAAATCGCCAATCAAGTGAGTTTTCGATAGGGTGTGCAATGATGATGAATTTGGAGACATAGTATCTTTTGAAAAAATGAAAAATTGTTTAATACAACACTGTAGAAATCTACTTTCCCTTACACCAAAAATATAAGAGACGTCAATTCAGCACTTAGTAAATTCATTATCATACTTATTTTGTCTTGGGTGTATATTGTTCTAATCAACAGCCTGTATTTTTTCGCGGATGTTTTGAGGCTATATTCAGATAATCTACATATGGGGGAAATTTACTTGAACCGAACATCTCCATTTTAGAAGGTGAAATACATGCAGATGCCACTATTTGCTGTGTGCCAAAGCCATTCAATCCGATTTTTTATAATTCTTAGTAGTTAAGATGGGCTAGATGAGGTCCCAATGGGACACCTTGAAGTTCTCGTAACACCCATGAATATTTGCCATATGGAAATGGATTGATTCTATTGGACGCTATCTAGCGACGAAATATTTTATGACAAAACTAAATTGAGCAAATTAATTTTTAGACAATATGTTCAGACCAAACTAGGAATTTTTGATTTTTAAGATTTAGGCAAACTGATATTTTTATGATAAATTTCACTTAAGGCGTGTTTGTTGTAACCATGCTTAAACATGCAGCATCCTGTATTAATTTAAATAATTCTTAGATGTAAAAGCCAATGCTTGAGCATAACATTTGTATAGATGCATATTTCAACATGCATTAAAATTAATCAAGGATATAGTATGCAAAAGGTAGAAAACAGCAATTTCTTTAGCAATTGTGTATAAATTGTACTAATGTAAAAGCGTACATTATGCAACAACTCTGAGTGATGAAGTTCTTAAGCCATGTTTGTTGTAACAATGTTTAATCATGCAAGAAGGAATATAACTGATAGAAACAAAACTCGTTTCAAGTGATATCCAAAAACAAAGTGGAGAAATATTTTGGTAAACTTAAACACTATAGCCAAGTGAAATAGACGTACATTTTCAAAAGCAAGATAGAAATATCCGCCAAAGCATATGAAATATACCATTGATAAATCAATAAAAATTGAAATGTCTGACATACATGACAAAGGCTAGTTTGTTTTCACCAATATCCAAATAAAAAATGGAATAAATATTTGCTGTGCTTAGGAATTACACGCATCCAGAAGTATCATCATTTATTTTTTGTAGTTGACATGGGAAATCACGACGCCCAAACTTGTTATCCAGATTTATTCAGTAAATTGTAAGCTGATGTATCCATAATAGTAATGCATTAATTCATTCTTCCAAAGTTACCCATGCTTCCATGTTGAATTAACCATTCTAAACTCGTAAAATGCTTGTACATACAACAAACCTAGTTAGTAGTGTATTATTCAGACACAAAAAAAATCCAAGTTCTTGGTAATTAGAAGACAAGTTGCTAAGAATTTTGAAATACAAACGTCATTTAAGTAAGCTGATGTATCCATAATAGGAAATGAATTGCAAAAATAATTTAACAAAATAATTTACTTGAAATAAATAAATTTACCAAAAATTTATAATAAATAATTAGTATAATAGAATTAATTTTTAAAATAGAGGTGATGTTTACAAAATTTCTTTGTTCTTTGTTCTAGTTTACACATCATAGACAACATAGTCTTGGTTTTTCAGTAAAGATGTTTTTGCTTTAAAAGATTTTATTGAATAATCATCTTGACATGCAAGAAATTGAAAGCACTAATGGTTTTTGGAACAGGAAATTCAATTGATTTTTCATTTTAAATGTTAAAAGATCAAATTACCATGGTTCTACATTTTTGTGTGCGAATAATACACTATTAACTAGCTTTGTTTACCAATTTACAAACATTTACACGTTTAGAATGGCGAATGCATCACATAGTTTACAAATTTAACAATTGGAAATCATATCTAACAATGGAAAAATCATCATCAACTATGAATAACAAATGTGTCATTGTATTTACGAATTACATTTACAAAGCAGAAAACCCCCATAATGTATGCAGAAATGCAAAGTCATAAACAAAATAAGGTTAAAATGTGAAAAACTCGATAAACATGTAACATGCAGTTGGTGTTTTATCAATCATGACGCATTGTTTGAAATCTAGTGTGTTTTTCCAGTTATGTGAAATGCTGACCACATTTACTATATTAAAGAACTATTAATTTGTTGGATGGCAAAATATACATTATTACAGTACGTCAATCAAAGGAAAATTTTGACTGTCTCCCTCATCATATCCAACCGCATTCAACCGGTACAAATGTAATTTTCATAACATTGGCTTTACAGAAGGAAACCTTACAAACAAATAGATGGTTTCTTTTATCAAATCTCTTAATTTGTTTTGTTTTAAGGCACAAATAATTTTGGATGGGTGAATTAATGCAGTACTATTATGGATACATCTTAAATGACGTTTGTATTTCAAAATTCTTAGCAACTTGTCTTCTAATTAGCAAGCACTTGGATTTTTTGCGTCTGAATAATATGCCATTAACTAGCTTTGTTTACCTAAACATTTTACGTGTTTATAATGGTTAATTCAACATGGAAGCATGGGTAACTTTAGAAGAATGAATTAATGCATTACTATTATGGATATATCAGCTTACAATGTACTGAATAATCTGGATAACAAGTTTGGGCGTCGTGATTTCCCATGTCAACTACAAAAAATAAATTGTGATACTTCTGTAAATTTTTTTCTGGATGCGGTAAAGCTCTGCATAACAATACATTTTGTTTCACGTGTAATTCCTAAGCACAGCAAATATTTATTCCATTTTTTATTTGAATATTGGTGAAAACAAACTAGCCTTTGTCATGTATGTCAGACATTTCAATTTTTATTGATTTATCAATGGTATATTTCATATGCTTTGGCGGATATTTCTATCTTGTTTTTGAAAATGTACGTCTATTTCACTTGGCTATAGTGCTTAAGTTTAGCAAAATATTTCTCCACTTTGTATTTGGATATCACTTGAAATGGGTTTTGCTTCTATCAATTATATTGCTTCTTGCATGATTAAACATTGTTACAACAAACATGGCTTAAGAACTTCATCACTCAGAGTTGTTGTGTAATGTACACTTTTACATTAGTACAATATATACACAATTGCTAAAGAAATTGCTGTTTTCTACCTCTTGCATACTATATCCTTGATTAATTTTAATGCATGTTGAAATATGCATCTATACAAATGTTATGCTCAAGCATTGGCTTTTACATATAAGAATTATTTTCCTTAATACAGAATGCTGCATGTTTAAACATTGTTACAACAAACCCGCCTTAAGTGAAATTTATCATAAAAAATATCAGTTTGTGTAAATCCTAAAAATCAAAAATTCCCACTTTAGTCTGAACCCATTGTCTAAAAATTAATTTGCTCAATTTAGTTTTGTCAAAAATATTTCGTCCCTAGATAGCGTCCAATAGAATCACTCCATTTCCTCATGGCAAATAGTCATGGGTGTTACAAGAACTTCAGGGTGTCCCTCTGGGACCTGCTCTAGCCCATCTTAACTACTTATGTATTAATGGAATACAGAATTGATTTTGGATTTTGAAAACAAATTTACCACACCATATACTCCAATGGAATTCTATAAAGTACCAAACAGAATTTTTTTGTACTTATATTGACAATTTTTAAAAGTATTATAAGAACTTGAAAAACTTGGTGATCTTTAAGGTTCCATATCTAAATAATTGCATTACGCAAATTTCAAACAATTTTTTACTTTATGTTTAAAATATATGTAATAAAATTGAAAAAAAAATTTGCAACTGTTAAGTTGTGATGATATTTTCCCTCTAGTCCAGCAACTACGATCCTATTTTCAACTTGGCTTTACACACTTGGTCTAAACTTGAAACAGTGTCGCATCAATGTATAATTGTGTAACCCCTGATGAAGATTATATTATAATTTATTGCTTGACGCCATCCATTTATTTACTTAAAGAGGGTGTTGTTGTTTGTGATATAAAAAACGGATTCATTTCTCTTGAAAATGTTAAGATTGAAGGCTTTAAATGATGAATTTCATGGTTTGGCAGCGCTCCTGTGATGAGTGTGAGAAAATTATTTTGCACGCTCAATTTCCATCCCTACGCGAATTGCTACTAATTATAACCCGTCACATCATCCATTTTCTTGCATTGGTACCACTATTTCGCATCACTATTCAGACAAAAAGAGATCGTGTTTCACCCCTCTGCATGGCCGTAGCCATGCATTTTATGGAACGTGAGACATCTGTTTTCATTGCAATAACAATTCATAAAAAAGGAACGTGTGACATCTTCCTAAGATACATACATCTAATTTATGTTTTGTATTCACAGTGTATTGGGCCATTTTTTTAGAACGTTTTTAACATGTCTTCATATGGTTGCAATTAGCCAAGACTGTATGGAAGAAGATAAAACCACTTGCTGCAAACGTGGTGCAGAAAACATTTAATACTTTAAATTGTGATGTCCAGAATCCTTTAGTAGCCCCATTTAGGAACTACATAAGGTATAGGGATCGTTGCATGTAAATTTTATATGTATTTATTGTTAAAGCTTAGTGTATTTATTACATTAATTACATTAATTATTTTTATTTGATAGAATTGCGTGCAGCATTATGGCAGTATTTTCTCTTTCAAGAAGAATGAATAATGCTGTAGAAAATGTAAATCTGCAGATTAATAGGTGCTTTTGTTAAAGGCACAGCAATCTGTGGAAAGTTTTAAACGTTTTATTTAACTTATGTAAAACTTCCCGAAATGCCGATCTTTCACAATCACTTAGTGGGACCTTATGATGGTACCAGAAAGAAAAAGTATGCTTTGACAAAGGGAGCAAAATTCCAAGCGATTTATTTAATACTGAAAAAATATCTTCAGTTGATTTTTTGCACCGTTGTACATTTATTTCAAAAAACATCACTGAAGAAGAAGAGAATCCTAATCATGCTAGCAATATAAGTCGACTCATTTTAGGAAATAATCAGTGGTTGAATACCGAACACATCCTCATTGTTAAGGCTATATCGGATTGGTTCAAAATGGTTTGTGGTCCGATTATTATTAATTCATAATGTTATCCAGATTATCAACGTTAAACCCTGTCATTGGATACTATTGGCAAAGATAAGTAATGCACAAATATTTTAAGTTTTGCTTCATTGAGGAGAAGTTACAATGATTTGCTGGTGTCTAATCTGCGAATTTTTTTCACATTAATATCCAGCAACTGCCCAAAGGTTGCCTTAGCATATCTAGTGTCTCTTGTGTATGAATTCAACCCTAATATACTGCATTTTATAAATCAACGAGAGCATTTAATTGCTTTCTTTGATGAAGACTTTGTCCAGATTTCCGAGTAATGTTGCCGTTAGGGTGCCCAGCTTCTTTTGTGCAAATAAAAATTATTGCAATATGTAATCAAATCAGTGTTAAATGTTAGTAAATTTTGCAATACAAAATACTTTTTTGAATCAAACTTCTTATGTAGTTAAAGTTCGTTACTTTAATGTATTTCTTTGTATAAGATTCGTGGTGTAAGATTCACATCCGTTCATATGTATGGAATAGTGTAGGTTGAAATTCTACTGAAAAATTAGAAATATTAAATTTTATTCGAACCAGTAACACATCTCAATAAATATTGACTGTGATCAGAATTTCACTAGTATTCAATTAATCATTAAATATATTCAATTTCATTCATAGGAATTTACATAGTTGCACACTAAATTTTCCTAAACATATAAACAACCAAGCATAGGCACGTTAAACATTTATTAATTGCGTAATCAGAAAAGTAATGCAACAACTCTTTACTTGTGTGGCGCATTTATATATATATATATATATATATATATATATATATATATATATATATGTATATATATATATATATATATATATATATATATATATATATATATATTTTTTACATGACGCAAAAAATAAATTATATTTAATCACTAAAAGACTTGAAATGTCAAAGAAAATAGCACTAATACAAAAAACAAAGGATAGATTCGACGTGTCTTGTTTTCAAAAAATATTTTTACACATCCATCAATATCAATTTTTGCAGCAACTTCACGTTCAATATTCACAATTACAAGGTTTTTCAGACGATCTTGATTCATTGAACTGCGCAAACATGTCTTAATAAGATTCATCTGTCTAAAACTTCGTTCAGCATTAGCTTTGCTGCATGCAAGAACCGAGGATGTTTCTATCAAAATCTGAATATTTGGCATGCATGATGAAACCATGTTTGCATAAAGGAAAGAGTGAATAAACTCAATTGTTGTAAGGTTATTGTTTAAAAATCCTGATTTAAATGCATTGTAAATTCCTCATTTCGAGTTTGCACAAAATATGCCAATATTCTCCTTATAGAAATTGAAAAGTAAAGTAAATTTCTCATTACTAAATTGGTAAACAGTCAAAATTTGAAGCAATTTTCAGGAAATCATTGAATCTTTCACACAATTGAACAATAATTGTATCTACGCTCTCAATACATATCTTCTTAGTTTTCACTAAATTTTGTGAGGTTCGGATTCCACAGCAGTAACCATCAAATTCAGGCAATTTTTCATATAATGCATGCGAGGGTTCACTATGTTATCAAAAATATTTTCAAAATTGTCTCGCATTTCCAAAAAATGTTTCTTTCAGAAAATCCATTTTCTCCTTAACAAAAGAATATTGAGCATTTTTAACTTGTAATATCTTACTTAAAACATTCATTTTTTTAAAAACAAGACTCAAAGAGAATCATGCCATATGATTACATTTTGCGGGAAACAAAAACAATATATGCATTACAACTTTGTGCTTTTCTTTCACAAACACAGCCATTGTCTATGAGAGCCATCACTTGTGAAATACCACTCACGCTTAAATGTACGACGTTGTACAGGAATTTGTAGGTTGTATAATTTAAGCCTTCGTGGCATGTGGGTTTATTAATAGTTTGTTGAATAAAACTGTAGTTTTAGATATTGCTGAAGTTGTAAAGTCGCCTACATCCAAAAAATTTTGGTCACAGCTGTCCATTTCAATTCATAAAAATGAAAATGCAGTTAGTTTAAGTACAATTGTATGCAGGGGTAGATTTTTTTGCTCCGTGCGAATTTTTACTAAACTAGCGATATTTTATGGAATGCAGTAAACTATTTTTGAAAGATTTGTGCAAGAATCCTAATCCCTAGAAAGCATTACATTGATATAAAAATTTTATAAAATTGCGAATCACAACTCAGTTCAAATTAAATGTGAAATGTTTTAGGTACATGTACTAAATAAATTCACCTCATGTTTCACCTAATCGTTATGATGATGTTGATTTATAAATTCATGAATGTTATTAATGGTTGATTGTACCCCCTTACAGTTAACCGTATTCGCGTCATTGGCAATGATATTGCATCTGAGAGGATATCCGATTTCATTACATACGTGACGCAGGTTTGAGAGAAACGCGTCAACTCTTTTTAAATGATCGTTTATTTGAGCGAGAATCTCGATTATTATCAAAAAATTTCGCACATGTGGCGCAGGTTTCAGACAAGCGCGTCAACTCATTTTTAATGATTGCGTATTTGAGTGCAAAATCGAATATTATTATAAAGAATTTTACATACGTGGCGCAGATTTGATAGAATTACGTCACCTCAGTTTTCTATGATAAGTTCCATGCATTTAACAGTGTATATAGATCTATTTAAATATATTGTTTTTGAAAAAATAACTATATTTTATTTCAAAACTTCAAAAATTATTTAAATATATTTTAAAGTCTTGTAAGGAAAAGAACATTCTTCAATAAAATTTAATTCAATATTTCCCAATGAGTATTGACATTTCAATACTACTTGTTGTAGCATAAAATTATCTGTATATTTTAATTATAAGCGTGAGTCAAAAATTAAACAAATAATATTTCTATGCTTTATTCGTCCACGTGTCCCTACAACAAAGTTTTTCCTGTTGGGAATGGAACAAATAGCGCTTTTAATAATAGTCCAAAATTCATCAATATTTTTACAGCTGCGGTCTTTAGCACGATGTTTTAGTGTGTTCCACACGTGTTCTATTACATTAAGGTCCATAAAGCGAGCGTGCAGTTCTGGGAGAAGCACAATTTCCTCTGATTCCATAAAATATCGCAGCAGGAAGCATTATCCTGCTGGAATAAATTATGGCTTTGCATAAATGATACCAAATAATGTCGCAAAACATCGGACCAGTATTCTGAAGCCAGTGGAGCAGATGGCTTCTCATGTTGTTATGGATTTTGAATATGCACAGGAATGGTTGTATAGATATTTTCGGTTGAATCAAATTGCTTATCCGACAGGGCTCCGGCAATACTGTCTCCGATTTATATTCAACTCAAGCTGCGACTCGTCCGAAATTATTACGTTATTCCAGGATTATTCGGTGTTCTCTTTGCATAATCGATAGCAACACTTCGGTTTATATAAGCTCTTCAAAATGCGACTGATAGTTTACCTTATACTGATCTACCTACTCCCTTTTCAACTCAGTAGTTGTTTAATGATGGAAACTCTTGCAAATTCTTAATAATTTGCGTTCCGATCTGCAGTCGACTTTAGGTATTGGTCCTAGAAGTCTTTTTTGTTGTTCTCTCTTCTTTTTTATAGGCAGACACGATATCGGTATAGTTTTGGTCACAGTTGTCTCTGCAGAAATCCTCCAAATAGACGAATTTTCTGGTTTTTTGTGATGAGGAGATTTCGAATAGGTTGGGAGGCATAAAAACTCATTGACATGTATCCAAATTGTAACACAAGATTCAAAGAAGCAACGTGATGCAAGAGTGACGTTCATGTGTAATGATTTCTAAACATCAACTGTTAACGATCAGCACGTGTTAACGACCGGTGTGGGTTTGCAACACATGATACAGAAATTACGTGTGTCCGGAGAACCATGCACAGTATTGTATGCTAGCATTTATAGGCCTGCTCAAATCCTTGGTAATGGATCAGTAAACTGTGAGAAGTGCGGTAGGTTTAAACTCTTTATTCTTGTAATTACAGACGTTCTACCTGTTTAACGCCAGTGTTGAAGTACACAGCGTTCGTCACTGGTTTTTAAGCAATTCACAACAAGAGACAATTCTGTTTTTAGTAGGGGTTAGATGTCGGGTTCTTACATTTTTGGAATTGTAAGACAACCAAATTCTCCTTCATTAAATTTTATGTTGTTGTAGTTCATAATAGGGAATGTCTCTGCTTCCCGCATTTTTGCTTCTGTTAAAGTGAGCTTCCAATGAGCACGCTTTTGTTTTTCATTATGACAACATATGCATTACATCAACAAGATTCTTTGACTGGAATGCAATCTCTTCAGGTTTCTGACCTATTGTTTTACAATTGAAACCAATTCCAAAATTCAGCTGCATTGCATTTATTAGTATCGCGTAATGTTTGATTTTTCTTCCTCAATAAATTGAAAAAATGTTTGCAGAAGTTTCTTAATTTGGAATAACTTCGACCCCTTCAACCCTGCATGTGATTAGCGACTTAAACAGTTTTGTTTTCGCCTTCCATTCCAGTTTTTCTCCAGCTACAGTAGAAACTTTAACTAAAATGTTCAGATGTCAAATTTACAGTTTGTGCCTAGTGGGTCACCAGAAATCTTTTGTCAATTAAAGAAAATGTTGGTTTCTAGACAATGCTCATATTTTCAAGTGTACAAACCACCCCGAATTAGAGTGTACTGGTTAATGTTAAATTGTTATACTAACGCATGTAACAATTCAAAGTTATACTTAACCAGCTACATTCTAGCTGCTTGCAGGCAAGCAAATATACTAAGACATATCTATTGCTTCTTAAAGTTTAATATGAAAACTTTTGTTAAAATGTGTACTTTATTTTACAGGAATGCTTATTTTTTTAAGTGTTAAGTGACACTTTAATATTGAAAACGACTAGGGATCACTAAGGGTTTTTGAAAATTTGAAAGGCGAGTTTTCATGACGATGTGTATGTATTTTACAAAGCCAATCGCTAAGATTTGACATAGATTATGAATTTGATGGTTTTATAATAAACTTCATGTCATTGATTCGTTTCTAAGCACACTCATGCTAACAAGTTGTTGTGACCACTGTTTTAGAATTGACTTTTGTTCGTCCAAGTTCTCTTCTGGGCTTAAAGAGGTTTGTGTTACATATTTTTACTTACATTTCTAAATTTTAATAATATATTTTTGTCAGTTTTTGTATGTTCTACTTATACTCTTTTATTAAAGATAAACTCTCTTCGTTATTCTTTTTTTCTAATATACGGACAACAACTATTACGTTATGTTCTATGTAATTACTCTTATTGTATATTTTAGTTAGCTGATATGTGTCCCAACATTAAAAAATTGGACATCTCATCCTGCTACGATTTAGTAAAGGACAATAACAATCTTTTGAATATCCCCAGTAAACTTCTGACAGAACTCAACCTCAGTGGTCTTCCTTTAATGTCAAGTGCAATTGTCAAACAAGCGTTGACTCGCCTTCAGTCGCTCACAGTGATTGGTTTATCTGGTGTTCCTTGCATAGCAACTGATAAATTCATCATCGAAGAGGTGACAATTATTTCTAGGTGATATCGCACTTCTTGTTTCGCTTGACTATTCATATTTACAAACTGAATGTTGTGAAGAAAATTTGTGGTATTTTTCCAAGTTCCGAAGTCAGCATAACTTTTAGGTTTTTGTGGGTTAACTTTATTAACTTTCACAGAGATAACCTGAACTTACTTCTTATATGTGACTCTGAAATTCTTCATTTAGCTTTGCGTAGAAAAACTCACACTTTCAAATTCCTATTTTACATTCAGTTGATAATTTTTCAATCGCATTTGTGTATTTTAACGTTTTTACTGATGTAATCGTAATAAATAATGATAATAATTCAAATAGGCTATGACGCTTCAGAATGCAAAAGCCAATAATTCCTTGAAATTATTCATAGTAATTAAGGAATGATTTTCAATGTTCAGTATAATAGAAAATTTTTTAATTATTTGCACGCAATTTCTTTATAAGCCTACTTTTTTTAGCACGTGAGCATCCATTACTCATTGACAATATTTTGACAAAAGGCGTTTCAAAACAGAACATCAAATTTAAAACAACTTTTTGACGTTGAAAATTCCCAGTTGGTTTCCAACAGAATTGGAGCTGCATATATCTGGTACAGTTTATGATCAGCTCATAAACCAGAGAAAAAATTCTCTTTTTACTTCCATTTTGACGAATTGGATGTTCTAGCGATAACACTATTGAAATAATTCGGTGTCCCATTATTCTACACATTTTTCCAATTAAATTGGCACAACTAACATTTAATTTGTCACAACTAACATTTAATTTGTCACAACTAACATTTAATTTGTCACAACTAACATTTAAAGTGGCACAACTAACATTTAAATTGGCACAACTAACTTTTAATTTGTCACAATTGTAAATCATAAATTTAATTACTAGTCTTTATTGCTTTAGGGTATTAAAAGAAATATTTATCTTTTCCGTTTAATTGGCAGGGTTTTTTAAATTTTGCGAAGTTTCAACAAAAACAAGAAGACAAACATTTAACATATATTGAAACAAAAATAACAAGCAACAATTGTTTTTGTGTAGTTTGGCATTTATATAAAAAAAATATTTAGTTTGTTTTGATATATAAATATATCAATGCCTTTTTTATAAATATATATTTGTATATATTACATAATATGAATTAATAAATACAATTTGTTTTCAATGTGTATATACAGTTGTCAGAGAAGTGGGTTCGATTCCTAATTTAAAAAAAAACATTCTAATTTTTGAACACGAAGTTCAAATTTAAAAAACCCTGCCAATTAAGCGGAAAAGATAAATTTTTTATTTTTATGTCCCTAAAACAATAAAGATTAGTAATTAAATTTATGATTTAGAATTGTGTTAAAAGTTAGTTGTTACAAATTGAATGTTAGTTGTGCCAATTTAATTGGAAAACGGTGTAGTTGTATTTGATATAAGAATATTGTATTTTATTCATGATTAGTTCAGAGTGTTCCCCAGTGATCCATACAGTAAGTTTTTCCGTTGTTTAACAAGAATGCTATTTATGGTATGTTACGATGGTCTATTTTTCCAGTTGCTTGTCACTGTTAAATTTCTATTTTCATAAATATTTAGCAGCAAACCCTGTTACACTATTTAAATTTAGATTTGTGACGAGTTTGGCCATCAACTGAAGGCCCTGGATTTAAGTATGAATCCATCTCTCCCAGACACATTTCTTCGACCAATCGCGCATCACTGTGCATGCCTGGAGAAGTTGAATCTATCATTTTGCTCATCGATCACGCTTGAATCACTTCGACGTTTTTTCGAAGATGATTCAAAAGTGCAACATCTTAGCTATCTTGCGCTCATGCAAGTAAAACATGTATGTATTACTACAATTTTAAAGCTTTTACATTTTAGTGTTCATTACACAATATATTACGCATATAGAACTGCAATGCATTATATTTTTTAAAACCTAACTTTCTAAGACTTGCTCCCCAGGGACTCTATGCGTTGTTAGGGTAGAAAAATCTGCTTAAATTGATTTTTAATTTTTTTGATTCATCATCTAGAATTTTATGAATTTTATGAATCACTTTCAGTAAGAATTGACATTTTTTGCCTAAAACTTGGAGAAAACCAAGAATAATAATGATTTTTCTATTAAACCTATTCAAACAAGCAAATTAGGACATATTTTATGCATTTGTTGCCATTATATAAAATATGTGAAAACCAATCTTGTTGTAAAATATATCGAAAATTTTAATTAAAAATTTAAACTTTTGCTCAATTATATAAGAAACAGGCAGGAAAAACAAATATTACCAAATGTTTAATAACAATCTATATTTATTTTAAAAATTATTCTATATTTTTCGAACTATAAGGTGCAGGTAAAATCCCTATATTTGTTAAAAAAACCTGCAATTCGCCTTATATTCCGGTGCTCCTTATGATTCGAAAAATGCTGTAATAATTTTGCCAAATCATGTTTTATGAGAAATTGAAATCAAAATATAAAAATTATAACGCAGAACCATATATACATGTATATATGTATATATTTTTCGCAAAATGGGGGATGTTGTTCTTATGATGTCATTGCTCAATATCTGCTTTAATTTGAACTTTGAACTTTATCACTCTGAGGTAAATGTTTTCATTTTATCAGCACATGTGAAATAAGGTAGATGCAATACATTTTAGATGGATTAGCTATTAGTAATCCTTAGAATCCTTAGTTATATATGCATGCTGAAATTCAATTCATAATAATTTTGGGTCTCTCTGGAACTAGTATGTGTTCCATAGATATATTTCATTCTTCATTACAACAAATACGGGATGGTTCGCCCTGCAAATGATGTTTTTTTTTCATTTTCAGAAATTATTAAAACTATTAATTGTCCCAGCGTATTTTATGGAGGAGTACAACGAAGTAATCCCGGCAAAAGTATGTCTCATGCTTATATTTTTTAAATAATTTGGACGATGATTACATGTTCAAGAAATCATCTTTACTACAATGAGAAATAGTTGGAAATTTTTTATTTCGATAAATAGCGTTGGGGGGGCAGATTAGAAATGTTTGAAACATAATTAGTGAATTCATGCTTTTCAATTGGGGTTAGAGAGAGTTGAATTTCTTTGGGTTTTAATGAAATTACCATAATCACAAAGCATTGGAAATTACTTTGAAATCAATTCGCGGGCAGTTCTTGATCATAGCCGAAAAAACACGAACGGTGACCATTTAGACATTGCTACTTAAAATTAACTAAATTTCTTATAAATTTAGATAAATGTTTCACTTTGATAGTATATACTAATTCGTTAGTAGAAGGAACCAGCAGCTTCCAACCATTTTCGATTTGACGCTTTTAGTGAGCAATAATTAATTTTCTGTTTAATTTTATATTCGTTTTTTAAAAAGTAAACAAATTTCAGGGTCATTTATGATTTCATTCGGTTTTTAACTGATCTATACTAATAATTTTATGGAAATTTGAGATTATTTTGTAGCACTTGTCTTTTAGGTTGCCTTTGAAATGTTGGAGTTGTGTGTATCGAAGTGTTATAATCTTCAGTCGATCTATCTTGATGGTCTAATTGAACAAGTAGATGATAGAATCGTTGAATGTATTGCAAACACATGTCCAAAGCTAGCGCGAGTAGGATTGAAAGGCTGTACAAAGGTATTTTTATTTTACATGTGCTCTAGAAGTTCATATGAGCCCTTTTCTTTGAATGCAATGTTTTAGTGTTTTAGTAATTGAACAAATTTTTCATATAGGACTATATTACGAGCCCACAATCAGGCGTTGTCAATAAATTATCTCCGATTACCTTTTTGAGAAAATTTCAAAAAATAAATTATTGCAATAACGATTTGCATTGCGATAGATTATCGCACTTTTCTAGATAATCTCAAAAAAATAAAATCTATGTAAAATTTAATTCATACCAACAACTTTTGAACTAAATTTTGATCCCACAAATCTCTATTGCATTTCAAAAATAGAGTCTCTTCAAGGGTTGTGGGCATCATAGATGACCTTCCGTCAGTATACACATTTTTTGCCTCACTGAAAAGGCGCTCTATGATATTGGACGTCGGCTTGATATGCTTTGTCTCAAAAGAAGACGGCTGGGCATTAGTTTTGGCGCGGTCACTCAATAGGCGCTCGGCAAAACTGGCTTTCTTGGTAGGGGGTGAAGTAATCTCGATGTCTTTTCCGTTTTCTTTCTTGAAAGAGGCCATTATTTTTTCTTCAGAGGGGTTGAGATCGGAACGACCGGCTTGAAGTTTTGCAACAGCTTGTTCGAAAATAGGCGAATGAACTATTGCAGCTGAAGTGCTAAGATAATGTTCCATTTCTGGATGCTCTTCCATGACACCGTCAAAAAGAGTTCGAACTATAGCAAGGTTACAGTCTTCTTTTTGGAGTTCGTATGTGACCGACTCTAGATCAACCAGTTTTTCTTCTAATATCTTCAATGATTTTAATTCGTGGGGTGACAGCAAAAACTCTGATAAATCTTCAAAACCTTCCAAGAAGAAAGGCTGAATCAGTATGCACCTCCGTACCATTTTGAAGACCGACAACCATCTTGTTTCATTTTTCATTACAGCCTTGAGTGGTGTTTTAGACCGGAGCTTTGCAGCAGCTTTCATATTCGAAAGTTTTTTCATGAGATTGTTTGTTTTTTCGATAAGACACCCATAATTTTCTTCAATAAAACGGTTCACTGCAAGATGGCATCTATGGTTAGCGCAACCAACTAGTGGAACAGCCAATTTGTCAGTCACTTTTTTGTTTGTAGAACAATTATCACCGACTACGAAATTCACATGTTTCAATTCTTTGTTGTATATGCTTAGCATCGATGAAATGAAATCCAAGTTGCTGTCTGCGCATAGGGATGTTTCATCTACTAAAGGAGAAAATGCGAGTAGGCGGCATTTGGCTGATGTACGTATTTATAAAGAAGAAATGAATCAAAAACTGCCAAAAAATGAGTTTGATGAGAGGACCTACCGTCAAAATTGAGCCCAAAATTGGGTGGTAGTTCCTTACTGATTTTTTTCTCCACCTCGATTGTAAGAAGTTCACGATATTTGTTGAATGTGTTTCTGCATATAGGCTGTAACTTAGCGTAAGATCTGGTTCTTTCTTTCTCGCAAAAATTAATCGGTAAATCGTCCATGATAATCCAGTCAAACCATGAAGTAAGATTTTCGGCCTTTGCAGTTACTGGGAATTGAATGGTAGCCTGCGATTGTAGCAATAATTGTTGGTATTCGGTGCTGAAATTAGGATGTGCTTTTGTAATATGGGATTCCAAATTGGAATAGCCAGAACGATTATGGACGCGTGTTTTAGTGCCACATTTAATGCAAGTGAAAACGCGACCAGTAGCATCTTTCAAAGTCTCGCTAAAATATGAGAAAACTACTTCCTTTCGACAGCTGATCATGTTGAAAACAAAGTGAATGTGGCGCACAAGCTAATGCCGCTTTTGCAAAATCTGTTTGCAAATAAGGCGGGAATTTTTCAGCTTCAATTTCAATGCAAACATTCAAAAGGTTATTGGAGGTTAAATTGCGTGCAGGGCTATGGAGTTTACGTCTATTTCTGAGAAATAATCTCAGCCAAGGAGATAAATAATCTCATGTGTAAACAAATTAACAATAGATAATTGCGATAATTTTATCGCAGATTATCTCAAGCGCGATTATTTATTGACAACCCCTGTTGGCAACAATTCCGTGGAACTATGTGGTCCAATGGGATATAGCAAATCTGAAAAGTATTTATTCTGCCAGAATATATTCTAAAATTGAGAACAGATGAGTTGTAGTTTGTGCCGCTATGGGTTCTATTGCTGAGTATTCACATTGATCAACCAAGAGTTTAATTGGAGCTTTCATAACGATCATGTTCATCGCCGATCTCTCTTAATATCGCAATTGTTTCGTAATTCAGTTTAGATAACAACATTTGTAGAAAACTCTGAGTTATGCATCGTTTTGGAAAACTTCTAGAATTTGGAACCACTGAAAAAACAAAAGTTAAATTTTTTTGGGATTTGGATCAGTGTATTTGAGACTATGTAAGTGTTAAGTAGCATACACACTTACAACTTTGCGCGCAACTTTCTAGATAATTATAAAGTTCACAACAAAAATATTAGCGTGCACAATAACAACTTTGTGCACAACTTTTTGGTTGTTAATCAGTTATGTAAAGAATAATGCGCGGTTAAATTCCTTCTCTGTGAGAAATGACAAAATCGTAATATATGTATTAAAAGTTCACAACAAAGTTGGAATCGCGTACACACTTCCAACTTTTGTGGTGTGCCTAATTAAATCACGAAAGTTTGTGCGCAAAAGTAGAACCAATTTAAATTTTCAAATTTGGTCAACAACAAATTGGAATCGCGTACACAATCCAACTTTTGTTGGTCGCCTCATTAAATCATACTGTTTCGCTCAGGATTTTAGCAGAGTAATGCAGCTTATTTTATTAGCACGACTGAATGACGTGTTTTTGTAGCAATTGGACGATTTTTAACTGTATCATTGTAGTGACCAAGAAATAAGTTTAAACTTCTATTAGCTAAAAACAATATACAAAATGATTACAAAAATTAAATTTTAATTCATAGCACATATGAGAAATGGATGGGAATTGTTATAAATTCATGAAGCCTTTTAGTGCTCGGTAGGCATTGACATGTTGGAGCAGGACTTATTTCAGTTGATTTCCTGCTGCGTGGAAGTGATCAAGGTTTATTTTCTGGAGCATGGAACACGCTGAGGAACGGTATTTCCACTTCCATGAGTAACATGAAGAGTTTTATCACGTTGATTTGGTCACATTGTCGAGGCATTATCCTTGATATATTTGCATTTTTTAGAAAACAATTAACATAACTGTTGACGATAGGTCTCTCATGACTTCCAAGTGACCGATGAAAGCAATTGATAATAGTAGCAGCCGACATGTTGGGGCATAGAAATTTTATACGTCCTTTGAACTTTAGAAGGGATTCATCTGGCGATATCTCATGTGTTGGGGTATACCTTTCGTTAAAAGTAGCTATTATCTTATCCAGTATGGGTCTTTCTTTTTCCAAGTCTATCTTCAGGAATTGCTTAATAATTGTCTACGAAATGAAGGTTATAAAAAATCAATAGAACTAGCTCTATCACATGACATAGTTTTCCCAGCCTCTCTTCATCAATACATTTTTAGTTGTGGCTTCTTTACTATTCCCATAAGTAGGCACACAGCCAAAAATGCCTATATTTCATCAGCTGTTACTTCAAGCCATACGATGTCATGCCGTCTTTTCTCAGTTGTCGTGGGCTTTGGGTTTGCTGTGGAGCATTTAAATGCTTCTGTTGCAATGTATTGAATAAGATCATCCGCTACAAATGATCATTTGCAATTTGACAATTAGGAGTCAGTGCCACATTCACTTTTGGTGTAGTGATGTTGAATTGCAATTTACTCAAAAGTGGTTTTTTCAATATATAGTTCCAAAAAACAACTTTTTTGCAATAAAAATCATACATGTATAACTAAATTAAGTGGTAGAAATCTTTTACTATTATGAACAAGGATGGCCAATATCATAATATTTTGATATTTTTTTAAGAATAATAATGTTGAAGCAATTTGTTTTTTATAAAAAATTTGCAAAATTGAACAAAGGTTTTAAAAATAATATAAGAGTTTGTTGTCGTTTCGTTGCCATAATTTGAGAAAAAATGGTTAAATTGATGCTGTTATTGGAGAATATGAAAGTAAATCCAGAACTATTTCGCTCAGTAACATCATAATAGCTCTTTGTACAGAAGAGGCTTTTATAGTAAACTGGGCAATTATATACTTTGTTAAGATCAGGATGAAGATTTTCCCTGCCTTCTACTTACTCCCCAGTGTCTAAAACGCAATTGTCCAAGTAGATGCGATTCAAGAAAAGAGAAACATTTTCCTATTTTTACTTAGGATGCTTTGTTTTTCATTCAGAAATTGTTACTACAATTATTTTGTATTCTTCAACTAAACGTTTCAGGTCAATATTTGTTACCAGTTTATAAATGCTATTCAATATATCTTGACGATGTTGTTAAGCAACTGTCACCATGTGGCACCATACTTCCAAGTAACTGTCAATGCATTAAAAAATTGAATTCCGCTGCCATTCTGATGTCAGGTAAAATGAATTAGGGTGCATTTCTTGAAGTGATGTTAAAAATATTTAAAAATAGTATAAGTACAAAAGTAGTAAGGTAGGATGAGGCTTGGTTACACAAACTCACTTTTTGGACACTCTGACTCATAGATATCAGAGGGTGGTTTAATTAGTGACTCCTTCTACTTGACAAATGTTTTGACAGCTCTCTAATGTATTTTTTGACAACTGCTAATTGATTTGAGATACTTTTTAATTGATTTTCATGGTGATTCATATACACGTTAGGGCAAATTTTAGTTTACACTGTTTTGATATGACTAATTTCATTTCATGTTAATATACACAGCTATATCACATGTTACAATCACTTGCATACATTACATTTCATTAATATATATCTCGTTATAACACATAACACTCACTTGCATACATTACATCGCATTTGTGATTTTTTATTGTTGGCTAATTTTACAACACTTTGTCAGATGCATGTATAATGATAAACTAATTTTCCATTACATGTAAAAACTACACAATGCAATGACAAACCACGCTTATCATATTTTCTATAATTTCGAAAAGCTTACACGTACATTGCTTATCCCGACGCTATTTTGTTAATACACGTGGAAAATATTAAATGTAGAAATTAAACAAAGAGGTCGCATATTCGCTATACTTAAAGGCGTAATAAATAATAAAACCAACCTACATTTTCGGAAAGAGCAAAAACACGGGTTATGTATAAAAATGCTGCAAGCAATCTTATTTATTAATATAATTTATAGACACTCATAGACATTTTTCAAAAATAATTATGCATGTTTGCAGATTGTTACATCTTTTACCAACTTTTATATGGCTAACTTTTCTTTACACTCTCTTTTGGTTTGTTTGATTTTTTTGGGGGTGTACACATTTGGTGAATGATTAATCTTTTACCGAATTTTCCATGTTGCTCACTTTTGTACGCGTTTATAGACTGATTACACATTCATCGACTTTCCATGTTTTTTACAGGTTGTACACATTTGGTGATTGATACACATTCATCAACTTTCCATGTTTTTTCACTTTTTGTATACATTTGCAGATTGATACATCTTTATCAACTTACACACCATTGTTCAACTTTATTTGATTTTATAGGCTTTTGTTTACGCGATTGTATGCATCACATGGTGTTCCACTTTTCAATTGTTTTCTACTGCTAAATTCCATGATATGCACCGCTCTTGTTCTAAATGTATAAACTTGAAATGCGTGTAGTGAGATACACATTCAATAGCAAAACGTCTACAATCAATTTGAGTTTTATTAATAATTCTACATTCGTAATTCACATTGTTAGTTAAAAAATTATGCATAAATAATTATAGTTAGTCAATTCAATCAATTGCAAAAGTGATTAAATCCACCATACTAGTTTACACACTAAACGTCTGAAAGTCTGAAAGTCATTTTGTTGAAAACAACAAACGCAGATGATGCTTGATTTTTGGTTTTTCAGTTAGTTGAATTACACCTCGGACAAGATCACGCTCATCACCCCTTTCTATCACTTGTGAATATCTTTTGGGGAGATAGAGAAACTCATTTCTATCAAGATCAAGCCTGATAGATTCGCCATATCTGCCAGTCACCTTTCTTACGTCAACCATTGTTCTCCACTCATGGACTTGTAGGTCCTCGATCTTTATCATTTTTGGGAGTTCTCTTACTTCATCGAGCCTCTGGTAAACGCGCAGCATCATATTTATCAATGTGAATTATTTGAAAACCAAGTGTTTGCTTTTTTAAAAAATATATAAGTTAATGTAAACTTTTTAGTATTCTCATTATAAATAAACCATGCCCATGTTCAATGTTGTTCCTTCGCAAAACACTCAAACGTTTTTAATTTTCAGTGGTCCATCAAATTCAGGAAAAACAAGCTTACTCGGGAAATTAATTGATAAAGATTATTTTGATAGATATTCCAAAATAATTGTTTTTTATCGTCACTTCCAAAGTAATACTTATGGCAAATTTAAAGCAAAAATGAAGCATGTGGAATTTTTCAAGGAATTTTCGGAAAGTTTACTAGGTGAAAACAATGTTCAAAACTCGTTAATAATATTTGATGACATGGGTGAAAAGCTGCTACAATAGATTAACATCAGATTGCTGTCAAGAACAACGTATTGACGGTGATAGTATCCAGCTAAAATCAAGTAATTGTTATTCCACACAACAACAATCCCCCTACGTTCAAGATGATATACAAGTAAAATGCAATGCTGTTCAAACACCCACTCAACAATGACAATGTCAACAGGATAACACAACCGGTGATGAATTAAAAAACTTTTTAAACAGTTCAAATACAAATGCTCTTCTACACAGTGATGCTGGCTCATTATAATTTACCGAATTCAAAAACGCCCTGCAAACACCAAACAAAAGACTAAACCAATGTGTGTGTGCAATTTTAAAAAGTATTGGTACAATCCCCACCCAACAGGTTAAAAATAATCACGTTTATGAGGCTATAAATAGAAAATAACTTATGGTTTGGAATTAATTGTAATGGATAAATACTTGCACCAGTTGTACACTTCATTAAGATCATCTGCTAGTTTTGGAGGTGTTTATGAGTTGTATCGCAAAGCTAAATTGAAATTCCCAAAAATAACTCTAGAAAATGTACGAAATTTCCTTGCTACAAATGATACATACACTATACACAAGTCAGCTGTGAGAAAATTCCCACGTCAACGTGTTATTGCATTTGGCATTGATGAAATATGGACTATGGATTTGGCAGTTGTTGAAAGTCTAGCATCATACAATAGAGGGATAAAGGACTTGCTTGTTTGTTATGATATTTTGTCAAAAAAATTTCGTGTACAACTGTTGTATAATA
>CABFPE010000210.1:737949-761943 GCA_900660155.1 Hofstenia miamia | reverse complement strand
ATTTCCCAGTTCCCTCCTCTGGGTGCACCTCTAACTAAAGTACCGAAAGAGATTACCCCGTTTATTGAACGAAAAGCCTAATGTGAAGAAAGCTGACAGTGAAACAACAACTACTAAAAACAGATGTGATTTTTAATGTACTATTTGCTGGATTTATTCAATTATATAAGTTCAAATTATTTCTCTGTAACTCAAATGAATTTTTTTATGGAACTTTGATTACGTACTCATTCTTTGAGCACTGTATTAAACAAAGTATAAGCCGAAGGAGCAGATTAGCAATATATAGCGCAGTGCTAATATATTATCATAATAACGCCACTACTTTTATGCATTATATTGTATTTCTCATTGATTTTCCTTTTCACTAAATTGTAAAATATGCAATTGTATAAAAATATCAACGTTTATTTTTCATTTATTAATTCAAAAGGACAAAATTATGCAGAATAACAATTTACAACTTAACTCGAATCCATTAAAACATTTAGAGAAATGGAAACTCGTTTTAATAGTAACTCCAGGGTAGGTCTAAAATACGAAAAGTAAATTTGTAAACAAAGTACGAAAGGGAGATGTGACATGTTAGAAATAAGCATGTCAATATATAATTTCATCTGAATCTGAACTGGCAACTAACTACCTTACTAGCAATTATTGAAGTGTCAAGTTATGTGTCAGTTATGTTTAATATTAACCATTTTAATCATCTATAACTTGTTCATTATGCATTTGATTTTATTTTTTAGTAATTTTATTGTTTTTACGAAGATTAGTATGCGAATAATATACGAAAGGGAGCGATTTTTCCATTTTTGCTTTGGTATGTTATTTTTTTGGAAATCCTACTCATTTTTTGCGCTTACTACTTATCATATTTCTGGACAGTTCTATGTTTCATCTTCCTTTCGCTAAATTACTAAAATACGAAAGGGAGCTAATTCTTTGCAAATACACTGAATTTTCGAATTATTTAATGATAATTATTTAATTTATTGCATTTTTTCATTGTTTTCCTTAATATTTATTGAGATTGTTGTATTTTTTTTATCGTTTTTCTAGTTTTTATCTTCCTTTCGCTAAATTACTAAAATACGAAAGGGAGTTAATTTATGGTAATTTCGATGAATTCTTCAAATATTTAAGAATTGTAATGTAATTTATTGCATTTTTAATTGTTTTCTATATTTATTTTTGCGATTTCGCTGTGTTTTTCATTGTTATTCTAGAGTTCATCTCCCTTTCGCTAAATTAATAAAATACGAAAGGGCGGTAAGGCACGACTAAAAAACTCATACACGTTATTATTTTTTCCTTTTTTGTTTAATTGTAATAGTTTTTAACTGTTGTACATTACCCTTAGTATACATGTTATGCGCCTTTTCCATTCTGTAAATTAGGTAATAGTTTGTTTGCGGATTCGTGTTGTGTGGAACACTACCATCTTGCATGGTAAGATACAGGTTCAACTCCTGTCGAGTCCCTAGCATAAAATATTTCAATAGCTTATTCGAACACATTGGAACCGAACCAATGATCTGTTAGAGGCGTGACACTCCTTCACTGTTCGGATTTTATTACAATGTATTAGTAACCTATATTTTTAGTAATTTACTGAAAGGAAGATTAGTTCTGGAAAAACTATTTAAAAAATACAAAGAAGTCACTATGAAAAAAGACGAAAACAACTGAGAATAAATTTTAAGGTACCTACTAAAATAGGTAATATTAAACATAACTGATAAATAACTTTAAGTTTGAATAATTTCTAGTAATTAGTCAAAATTTAATTATGACATGCTTATTTCCAACATGTCGCATCCCCCTTTCGTATTATTGTTTACTAATTTTCCTTTCGTATTTTAGACCCACCGGTAACTCCACGACTATGCACTTCTCATGTTAAACGCTTGATACTAATCACGTCAAAATGCTTAATGTCAACTGTTCAACTAATAGATTAGTTTGATAGAAATTTTGTAAACATCAAACTATGACAATACAAAATTGGAGTTCGAACAAAATATTTCTGAACTAATTATGATTATCATCTACAGAATCATTTGGTTCTACATTGTTGTCGTCTTAAAAGTAGGTTTAGTTTTTGCAATTCAAAGAATGACTCAAACGTGAAATGGCAGATTCCGAAAACCCTGAGCCTGAACCTGCTCAGGTTGAAGCTGCTGATGTTTCGACGTTATGTCAATACTTGAGAAAAATTATTCCAGTTCTTCTAGAGGAAGGTGGCATTGTTGCTAGCTCAACTTTAGAAAATGCACTCGAACAAGGAAATTTTGTTACTTCAATGAATAAATTTTTATCCGATAGCTCGACTAAGAGTTTGATTGTTGCAAAGTGTTTTTCAAAAGGTATTGTTATAGAGACTTAATAAATTATTTAAGTAACAATATATTTGTACATTACCTTAAACATTAATTATATTAAGTTCATTTGTGGGACTCAGTTCGGACAAGGACTGGCCCTCAGTTATTATACATACTTTTTTAGTGCTGAAGTATTTAGAAGTAAGTTTAATTAAATATTGATGCAGTTAAAGCAATAATCAAAAGTTAAGTTACATTAATGTATTCTAGAAAAGGGTATTGAAATATCTTACGATCCTCATAAAGAATGACCAAACTTTTTTTATAGAATAACTAATAGATTTGACTATTCTGGAAGTAATGATGATTTTAATTTTTATCCAGCCAAAATTTCTTTCAGTTTTTGATGAAACCAACCTGAACTGTATAAGAGCTGCTAAAAATACTAACTAGCGCGTTAACATGAGCTATTACTGAGTGAAAATAAAGCTAAACATTGTATATTTGAATTTTAGACAAACATTTGCTATTAATTCTTATAAATACATCAAACTTTCTATGATTTTGCATACCTTAACATTATGAACAATTGATCTAGATTATATTATGAACTGATTTTTGGAAAAATTTTGAATACCAAAAAACATCCCTATCATTTCATACAATAATAATATTGTTTCTAATTTAGACATTTTAGATAATGATGATGATATTGATGCTTCACCTGTTGTTACAGATGGAGAGGCAACCGTGGAATATACCTATAATATATACACTGACATTGCTTATACCACTGGAAAGCAAACCAGGTAATTTGATATATTAATATTTAATACAAGTTGAGTGTACCACATTTTGGTGCAGCAAGCTATTGGAAATTATTAGAAATAGTATAAATTTGTTCCCTTTCCCTTTGGAAAACAACTTATTTCTTTAGCAATTGACGAGTCAGACTCACAACAATGTGATTAATAATTAATTAATCAATTAATTCATTAGCCTTGGCATTTATAATACGTAATATGGTGTAATTATGTTTGACGCTATTTTTGTTGGCAGGGAAAGTTATTATTATCTACATACTGTTTATTATACAGTTTATTAGATTTCAGGTTATCATAGTGCTGTTATGATTGCCTCTCATCGCCCTAACCTTGATATCCACCCCATCTCCTTTGAGTTTTTTTCCTTTTATTTCTGTTGCGGTTGTGCTGTTGTTCTCAGTGATCACATTTTTTCTCTTCTGTGTTTACAACACTCCTTCCAGCACTCCTTTTCGTATTCCCTTTGTTGATTTTTCATCAATGCTTGAGTACCTTTATGATCAGTCTATCACTATCTCGTCAACTTGGATTTCACCTGTGGTGACTTCAACCTCCCTAATGTTTTTTTGGAATGTACTTGACTCTAATGACGCTTATGAATCCGCTGTTTTGGATCTTTTTGCTTCCTACTCTCTTGAACAACTGGTATTTTCTCCTACTTCCGCTCCTCCCTTCTTGACTTGGTTTTTTGCTCTCACCCTGATCGTATTTTTGACACCTTTATGGTCCCTGTTCTGGTCGACTGTCTGTCTTCAGCCTGTCTGTCAATTCTATTACCCCATCTGCTTGTCCTGCCACTCCTCAATGTGCTCGATCTAACAATGACTTTGTATCTCTAAATGCTGCTCTCTCTTCTTCATTCCCCATTTTTAATCACTCTTTCTCTGCTGATGACTGGTACACCTTCCTTCACCAAGTTATTTCATCCTTTGTTCCGCGTCGTCGGAAAAAGCGTATTTATCTCCCTTTCTATTTCTCATTCCTTACTGTACTCTCTTTGAATAAACTCGAATCTATCAAACGCCATTACAGTTCTTCCTATTCTTCGAAACTCTCTTCTCTCACCGAAGACGTCATCCACTTCATGGAACTCGACAAAATCTCTCTTTTGTCCAGCTTCTCATCTGGATCTCTTCAAGACTCTTATGCTTTCTTGCGTTCCCTGCGTTCCAAACCTGACCTCCCTAACTTGCATTGGAACCATCTTTCTGCTCACTCGGATCTGGAGAAAGCTGATCCTTTCAATACCTATTTCTTGAATTTTTCTGATCCTGTCTCACTCTGTCCTGGTCCTCCTGCCACCTCCCTGCCTGATTAACCTCTGTGACATCGTCTTCAACACCCATATTTCCCTCATGCTTAAGTTCTGCAAGTTGTCTGGTCCTTGCTATCCCGATGGCTTCCCATCCTTTGTTATCCATGAAGCTTCCTCAACTCTTTCCATCCATTTAAAGCATCTCTTCTCCTACATTTGCGCCTCTGAGTGTTTTCTGCCTTCCTGGAAAACATCTTGGATCTCTCCACTATTAAAACCCAATCAGCTTCCCTCCTCTCAAGCTATTCTTTCTCAGCTGTCAATCATCTTTGAGCATCTTGTCTTTCATTATGTGTTCCCTAAAATTCGTCATCACATCTCTTCTTAGCATGGCAACCTACCGGGTCGTTCTACCATCACTAACTTGCTCACCTTGATTGAAAACTGCTATTTCCACTCTGATCGCAATGATCCTGGTTGCATTATCTTTCTTGACATTTCTAAAGCTTTTGATCAGCTCACTCATTCTATCCTTGACAATTTATGTTTATTGGCTTTGATGCTGATTTCATCGAACTCTTCCAGTCTTACCCCTCCAATCGTCATCAGTGTGTTAAAATCAACTCTGCTATTTCCTCTCCTGCTCTTGTGTCGAGTGTTGCTCCACAAGGTTCTGTGTTTCTGTTCTCTTCTTCCTCATGGCGATCAACGACCTCCCTCAATCTGTCCTCAACTCATCCTGTCTACTGTACGTTAATGACACTGCGATTTTCAACTTTGGTAGTTCCTTTGCCTCCAATATTACCTCTGATCTTGAGCTTTTGTCTACTTGATCTTCTGTTAACCATTTTGATTTTAGCCCAACCAAGACATGTGGTATTTCCTTTTCTGTATCTCCCCCTTCTGATCTTCCTTTTCCTGTGAACTTTTCCCCTCATCATATTCATCTTGGAGTTCAACTTGCTGATAACTTAAATTGATCTGGTCATGTGTACCTCTTCCGCAATATTCCATTCAATTCCACAGCTGCTGTGAAACTCTCTTCGTTCAAGTACACAATTTAAACAATTCCTCACAACGCAGAAGTTCGAATAATTTGAAATTTGCAAAAATGTTATTGAATATTTGAAGTTGAAAGTATCGCTTAAAACTCAATATTTGCGCATTTAAGCATTTTCCAAATTATAAATTGCCCTTTTCCGATTTGCCGTGGTAAATTTTTTTTCTGTACTTGTACATGATGATTTTGATGTATATTTGCATGTATATGACACTGAATGCTTTTGCGTGATCATGGATATGGACTTGTGGTAACATGTTTTGTATAGATGTTTGTGTGTATAGGCACGACTTGGAATGATATTTCTAATTATTACTAATTAAATTACATAAACTATTGTCCTTTACAGTTTTGGGAAAACCATACCACTTTACAGACGAATTGGTTCAGTATTAAAACAGTTTACGGAACGTTAATATTGATGTATTCATTGTAAATATTTGCTCTAAATACTTATATTAAAATGAAATAGTGTAATGAAAACCATGCATAGTTTCGAATTTTCATATATTTTATAGTCTATTAAAATTAATGTAATGTACTCCCTCCGTTCAGAAAAAAAGAAACATCCCACCTTTTTCGTTGTTCGGAAAAAAAAGAAACGTAAAAATATATATACTGAAATCAAGTGTAATCTATTTATAAAAATGCTATCAACGCTTCAGTGGAATCAATTCTTTCACGAGCAGTCAGTATTGAATCTGGATTGCATTGGATGCTTACGGGTAGTATTCCTTCACGTCGAAGTTTTTCTTTCCCCATATGGACCATCTTATAGTTGTTTCCACCACCTACCTTCATTGAACTTTCCATTGCATTATGGAAAGACAAGAATGTATTGTCCAGGGTCTCCCTTGTTATTTGATGATATGCACTTTCTACAACTTCAATCAATTCATCCACATTATTCGGAGCGTGTTTATGCTGTAATGATTGAATAGAATTGAAAAATCCCAAATCAAGAACATTAAAATCAGGACTGTTTGGTGGCTGATTTGTCATGACAATATCCCATCCATCCTTACGCCCTTCTTCATTCAGTGTTGCATCGGAACCATTAATATGTGGCTTTGCATTATCCTGCTGCACATACACGGGATTACTTCTATTATGCATGGGCATCTTCTCACGAATTGCTGGGTACACACGATCAATGATCATTTTCTTGACAATCTCTTTAGTGACAGAGGTAATAGGCTTGGTTTCCAACGTTCCTTTTTGTCGATTCTTGCTGTTCCTTTTGGCAGCTACCTTTTCCACAAATGGCCAAATACCAATTTTTCCGTCGAAATATTGCTTTCTGTGATGGTCATAATGCGGTCGACCTACAGCAGCCATGAACATTATTTTAGTGATGAATCGCTTGCTTTTTGCTGTGCGATCAGGAGGTTCTTCGTCAGCGGCCAAATAAATTGTCTTGTTGACTTCGGTAATATAAAACCACTTCTCGTCAATGTGGACATAATCAAACATATCTTTAAATAATCCATTTGGTCGTATATTGCTCAAACAGAATTTCAAACGGCTGATCTTGTTATCCTCCGTCAACATTGGTTTAACTGTGCTAGACACTCTTCTAATTTTTCCTTCCTTAAGTATCATAAACAATGCTGTTTTCGGAATTCCTATTGCGCATGATAAACTTCTTAATGTTCCACGTCGAGATAGGGGGATGGAGCTCATGGTAGCCAATTGCTGTGACCAATCCTTTCTTTTTCGCCCCACGCGACCTGCTTTTCGTGAAGATGTATCACATATAACTTCACCGGCATCAATTGAAGGTTTTGCATGGCTCCATATGGTCCAAATCGTCTTTCGGGATACTCCAAATTCAGTAGCAGCACCACTAATTGCATTTTTTGCATTTTTCCATTTGAATACCGGATTAGTAAGTAATTAAGAACTCCACGGCGTTGTTCATCCGTTAAGTTCTTTTTTCTTTTATTAATGTTTGGTAATGGAACAGTTTCTGTATCAATTTCTCCATTATTGTGGACGTGGCGGGTAGCATTTTGATTTCGCTGCATTTTTCCAAAAATTAAATGTCGGTTTTGGAGGGAAGACTTGCTCAAATTTTACCGCCAAGGTATCGGGAAGAGAGGAAGTGACGCACTTTATTTTTATCCAATCGGAACATAGTATTTACTATAACTGCCAATAATCCATCAAGAAAACAAAAATGTTTCTTTTTTTTCTGAACGGAGGGAGTAGAATTGAACGTAGTTGATTAATTTATAATTATTTAAATTGTTTTAAGTTTGTGGCGTAGCAACAGGTATTAGGCAATAGTATCTATTTATATTTATTCTGAGTGTTACCCGAATTTCTATCAAAATCTTAGCAACAAAATTGAATTTGGCGGAGTTTAGTTGTTTTGGCCATTTTATCATCATTTTGGGTAGTCAATGCACTTTATGTAATCAGTAATGTTTTTTGAACTGCATACTTTGACTGCCGATCATGCATATATTAAGCATTACAAAATTAAATAATTAACGTTTTAGAAAATTAATTAATTTGAATATGCGGTAATGAATAGATCATATTGCTGCATTGATTGAACTCATTTATCAAATATGCATTAATTTGAAGGTAAAATGTTGAAAAGTTGTTTATCTAGAATCAAATTAGAAATTAATAATTTCACAATTTAAATTAAATTTTATGCTGCTTGGTTGTTAATGAAAAATTCAAATTAATTTTGATTTCTCATGCAGGGTTGGCTGTTTTATACAGGACCTTTTTAAAACATGTTTTAAATACTGTTTAAACCAACTGTTTTTTTGCAATGTTTTTTAAAATGTTTTTTTTTTCAAATTTATATAGCAAAGTTTCATACTTTTACAACCGATTTTCTACCGGACAATAGCAAAGTCTGCGTTTTGTTTACGAAAATGAATGTCGATAAGTTTATCATAATTCAATGTTTGCTGCTATTTGTTTTTAGCAAAAATTTCGTACCTTGAGCTGGCTCTGTCTAAAAGCAAAAAAACGTTGTTTCAAACGTTTAAAACAGTGATTCTCAACCTTTTTTGTTACGTTCCTACCTTTGCCAGTTTTCCAACTATTCATTTTTCTCCATAAGTTGAGAAAAATATAAAAAATTATAGTCGTTTGGGAAGCTTCTTCAAGAATTTTTTTAAAAATGTTTTTATGAAATTCCTCCCCGATTTGGAACCACTGGTTTAAATATACTTTAGAGATTATTCCATAAATTAATATATTTTGACTTATTTCAAGTTTTTACTTTCTTTTGATTGTTTAGCGTATTGTTTTTGAAAAAGACTCCTATTGTTGAAGCCGAAAAGCCTATTGCATCACAATTAAGAGTACATCATCTTCAAGATGGTTCTCCTTATGAATCACTACATGCTTATGTCAGTAATGCTCTCGCTCCATATTTTAAATCATACGTTCGCTCTACCGGAATTTCAGATGCGTGAGTAAATTTTTAGGTTTATCCGTTTTTTGTATTTACATATCTTCAATTTACAGTAACTTTTCAGTCGAGATGGTGATAAAATGGTACCGTCTGTGGAAAAGAAAATTGCGGAGTTAGAAATGGGATTATTGCATTTGCAACAAAATATTGATATACCGGAAATTGTCCTACAGATTAATCCTGTGGTTGCCAACATGATTAAAAAATGTAAAGAAGAAGGTCGAACTCCCAAAGTTAACGACTTTGGAGATAAAATTGAGGACTCCAATTTTTTAAACTCACTACAAGCCGGAGTCAACCGTTGGATACGAGAAATTCAAAAGGTAAGATTGTTACGAAGGCCTTGGTTAACCTCATCATAAACTTAGGTAACAAAGTTGGATCGTGATCCTAGCAGCGGATCTGCGCTACAAGAAATTAGTTTTTGGTTAAACCTTGAACGGGCTTTATTAAAAATTCAAGACAAGCGGGAAAATGTCGAAGTATCATTAACCCTCGATATTTTGAAAGCTGGAAAACGTTTTATGGCAACTTTGTCATTTGATGCAGATACAGGTTTGTTCTTAGTCATTTCTAGTTTGACTGGGTTTCTCATGAAAGCTCACAACAACATTTAGGATTAAAGCAGGCTTTGATGACTGTTAATGACTACAATCCACTAATGAAAGATTTCCCGTTGAATGATCTTTTGTCTGCAACGGAATTGGATAAAATTAGAACTGCTATATTGAATATTTTCGTTCACTTGAAGAAAATTCGTAACACAAAGTATCCTATATATCGATGTTTGCGATTAGTGGAGGCGATTTCACGTGATCTTAGCAGTCAAATGTTAAAAGTATATTCTACTATATTGACTTTGTCTAATAATGCGACTACAGGTTTTGGGTACACAACGCTTAATGCACATTCCCTTCGATGAATTCGAAAAATACTTGAATGATTCCAGCGAGGTATTCACGATGTGGGATGAAGAATATGAAAAACTTCAAAGTCTCTTGCGCGAACAAGCGAAAAAGAAACGAGAAGAATCGCTTAAGATGGTTTGGCGAACACATCCAGCTCACAAACGTCTACAAGTTCGACTGGAGCACATGAAAAAGTATTTTTCTTTTTAATTTGTCACTTTGTATTGCTCTATTTAAGATTCCGAAAGCAGCATGAACAACTGCGCGCGGTTATTGTGAGAGTTTTGCGACCGACTGTCAAGTCTGCAGATGCTAAAGATGATAGTATACAACCACAAAAGTTCGCAATGAATGCAAGTGATGCTAATGCAATTGAGGTAATTTATCTTCAAATGGTAATGTTTTTATTTTACGTAGGAAGTCAATTTGGCTTACGAAAACGTAAAAGAAGTGGATGCCTTAGATGTTTCAAAGGAAGGTACTGACACTTGGGATGCAACATTAAAACGCTATGGCGAAAGAATCAGTAGAGTTGAAGCTCGGATCACAGCAAAACTTCGTGATCAACTTGGAACAGCAAAAAATGCTAAAGAGATGTTCCGCATATTCTCGCGTTTCAACGCATTGTTTGTTCGTCCTCATATACGTGGAGCCATCCGTGAATATCAAACTCAGCTTATTCAACGCGTTAAGGATGACATTAAGGATTTGCATGATAAATTTAAGGTAGCATAGCAATAAATGATGTTTGATTAGATTGTGTTTTAGACGAACTACCATTCTAGCCAAGCCAGTAAAATGAGTCGTCAACGTGATTTAGCGCCTGTTGCAGGCTCGTTTATTTGGGCTCAGGAAATTGAACGGCAATTGATTGCCTATTTGCGAAGGGTTGAAGATGTACTTGGAAAAGGATGGGAGACTCACATTGAAGGCCAACAACTTAAAATCGAAGGCGATTCCTTTCGTTTGAAGCTCAATACAAAAGAGCTTTTTGAGGAGTGGACTAAAATGGTGAGAATTATATAAACCTTTAGCACTAAATCTTTTCTCAGTTTTATTTTTCTGAACATGTTTAACCTGCAGTTATTTTAGGCACAAAAGAAACACATGGGTGTCGCTGGGAAAATTTTTGCTATAGAAAGTCATCGTGTTCGTGGTGTTAATAAGCTACAGTTAAAAGTTAACTTTCAACCTGAAATTATCACACTTTTTAAAGAAGTGCGCAGTCTGAAATGGATGGGCTATAGAATCCCACTTGTTATTGTAAATAAAGCACATCAAGCCAATCAGTTGTATCCTTTCGCTATTTCGCTTATTGAAAATGTTAATATTTACAAACGCACTTGTAATCGTGTAGAAGAAAAACCATCAATCACCTTGCTAGTCGAAGGATTACGCAAGGATCTTCACAAATTCATCGCTGAAGGCTGCGGCCTAGTTTGGGAGTCTTACAAACTTGATCCCTATGTGAACAAATTTGCAGAAGCAGTAACAAATTTTCAAGAAAAGGTTTGTTTTCAATGTTACACTGAATTTGGAAAATCCAAAATAATTCACTTTAGGTCGATGATCTATTGTTGCTTAACGAAAAGATTGAGAGTGAAGTCAGTCAATTGGAAACTTGTGAATATACCAGGGAAAAGTTTGGCTCTGTTTTGGCTAACATTCAGAAGTGTGTAGATGAGTTGAATTTATATGCTTATTCCAACTTACCTGTTTGGGTCTCCACTCTTGATCAAGAGGTTGAACGACATCTTATTATTCGCTTGGAAGCCGCAATTGTTTCTTGGACAAATTGCTTGAAAGGGGTTGAGACAGAAGATGACATGAATACGGAGCCTATAGCTCAATGCGATATTGGTGGCCGGCCTAACATTCAGGTAATGCATGATACTCTACCTACTATAGTATTTTTTAAAAAAATGTATTTTTGGTTTGTCATAAATTATTTAAATTCATAAATTATAATAGTTGCACATTGTTAGTAAATTTTCGATTAATTTTGATATTCGAATTATATTTGAGAAATTCCATGAATATTGTAGTCAAGCGACTGATTTTTTACTTTCGTCTAAAATGATTTGTTGATGAATGTTTTGATATGTTTTCTAAATTTAGTTATTTGTTTTAGCATTTTTACGAATTAATTTTTTATTGTCTATCATTGCATGATGAGTGCCCAATGATGCTCCAAAATGGTAGACAGTGCAACACATGTTGCTAGTCAAATGCGTTATTGTTAGAGAGTAACAGATGTTTGAATACACAACTCTATTGATTGCAGTTTAATTCACAATATAATTCCTGAATAACTTTGCATTGTTAACGAAATGTAAACTGTATTATAAATATAGAGTGTTCTTCTAATAAATAATTTTGAATGATCCTAAGTTGTTTCTTTTAAAGAAAAAATTTAATTTGTGTACAATTTTAAATTTTTAGTGTTAGCAGCTCTATTTCTACTTTACAACTTTGTTTTGGCCATGGGAACATCAAACTTCCAATTTTGGCTATTTGGCTTGAATACAATGTTATATATAATTGTTTAAAATAGAAAGGCGGAAAAATGAAAAATTTAATGATCTAATATTGAAATTTATATTAAAACTAAACAGCTTCTGTGTTCAAGGTTGGAACTTGGGTTTTGGGTTCCAATTGACGATGTGAAGTTGTTTATATCAAGATTCTCTTCACGGCGTTTAGTCTAGTTTAAGAAATGCATCCTTATCATAAGCACAACACCAGATCTTTCATCTCGGTTAGGGTTAGGGTTACCTCCTTGTGTTGGTTAGTCGCTGGATTGAGCATGTTGAAACGTGAAACGCTTATATAGATCCGAACTGTTACCTCGTGCAAATATTAAGACAACAGCCCGATTACTATTAGCTGGATTAACCTTGAGTAAGCAAACTGAAACTTAGTAACCTTGGCCTTGGGTTTTGAGTGTTAACCCAAGTTTTTGGCCCAAGTTTTTTATTGGGTATACCCAATACAAGGGTTCGCCCAACCTTGCTGTGTTTGTTACTTAAGAGACATTCCAAAATCGGTTTTAAATGAAATTTGCCTTGAAGCATCACTTAGATGCCTCTATTATAATATTCACAGTCTCTTTATTAAAAGGAAATACTTTAATACATAAAAATGTCCTTTCGTTTATTAGTAGGCTGTCAATTACATTAAAATGATGAAAGAAATCATTTGTTCACTACTTAAATTCCAAAAAATTGTGAATAAGAATATTTTTCATAACATTCTAAATCTATCACAAAATTCCTGTATCCACGTACTTTTTTGTAAAAGTTGTTAAAAGAATTAAAATCTTATGATTTTCAATATTATGGCGGATCATCTTTTTCATTGAGGCATTGTAGTTGACTTAAAGCGTTAAGGAATTTTAGTTAATTTTTAAGAGAAGTTACCGTATTTAAAAGTGTATATTCAATATAGATGCTTTTTCAAATTTCACCTCCCATGGAACATTGTAAATTTAGAATTAATTTTTCATCAATCTTATGGTTATTTAAATTTGTTTTATATTTTGAGTTTTTATTGTAGTATTATGTATTTTTAGCCATTGGTACATGAAATTCGTATTACTAACCAAGTAATGCACTTAAGTCCACCCATTGAGCACACCCGTTGCCATCTATTGCAAGAACTATATTCATGGTTTTCACATGTTCTTCAGCAACCAAGAATCCAAAGCCAACGTTATCAGGTAGACAATTATACACTTGGGTTAACAAATAGTGTTTATTGCAGTTTTAAACATATATTTTTATAGGTGGGAATTGAGAAAGTAGATTTGTCTGAGTTAACATACAAGCGAATTCTTTGCCAACTTCCAGATAATCGACGTGTTCTTAAAGATTCTTATAAAGCCGTTGAAGATATTGTAGCTCAAGTGAAGTATGTTTCAATTTATATATTGAATACTATGCATTTATAAGATTTCATCATGTTTTTATGTGAACCCTTAATTTCGTCTTTATTGTAATGCTTTCACATTCTTATTTCATTTTCATACACCTTAATTTTACCAAATTATTAATCATTTAGTAAATACGTAAATCAATGGCTAAGCTTCCAGGCTCTTTGGGACATGAGTTTGGACTATGTTCAAAGTAAGGTTGGTGACAATGTTGCCCTTTGGATGGAGCTACTTAGTCAAATAAAGAGTCAGCGCACAACTTTTGATACTTCGGATAGCCGCAAAAGTTTCGGTCCTGTTTCCATAGACTTTATGAAGGTGCAGTCAAAAGTGAATCTTAAATATGACTCTGTTCACAAGGAACTTCTTGCTAAATTTGGTTCACTTCTAGGAAACGAAATGCATGACTTCTATGGACATGTCTCAAAGGTATATTTTTTAGAATGTTCGGGTTTCATATTTCATTCTAGTCTCGTGGTGAACTCGAAGTCCAATCAATTGACAGCAGCAGTACTTCAGAAGCGGTGGGATTCATCACGCATGTGCAATCTCTTAAACGTAAATTGAAAACTTGGGACAAACAAGTGGAGGTATATCTAAATTTTCTCTGACATTTACTATGTTTGATCTTGGCTGTGTTGCAATATATTTTCAATATGATCATATGAAGTTAGACATTGAGTATTACTTATTTTTCACTTTATTTTTTTATGAGTATATTTTTATTTGATGAATTATTATTTATTGAGGTATGTTCAGGGTTGGCATGTTTTAAATGCGACCTATTTAAAACATGTTTTAAACACTGTTTAATACAACTGCTTTTTTTAATGCCTTTTAAATGTTTTTTTTGAATTTTTTTTAGTACTTTATGGAAAGTTAGGAAAATAATTTTTGGGTTTCATCCATTCTTACTTTCATAACCGATTTTATACCACAAAAACCGTTAAACTTGCGTTTGTTTACGCGCATACAACAAAAATAAATGTTGGTACGTTTATCATAATTCAATGTTTGCTACTATATACATTATCAGTAAAATTTAGTACCTTGAGGTTGACCTGTCTAAGAGCAAAAAACATTGTGTTAAACGTTTAAAACGTTTTTTTGAAGGAATACACTTTTTTGGCAACCCTCGTATGTTCTACCAAATTCAAGCCTACAGTAGATATTGAAGATTAATTTTTTTGGAGATTATAGAATTGTGTATGTCGCCATTTTTAAAAATTTTCCATTTTTTCAAATGTTTTGGTTAAAACCATTCTTTGATTTCGGCTAAACATTAATTTATATGGTTATTTATGATAAACGTTTCACCAATTCAGTATCATTTGTACACTTGTGTCGTAAAGCATTGTATCTGAACAAAATGTAATGATGACAATTTAGATCTACCGACAAGGCCAGAAACTTCTGGAAAAACAACGATTCCAGTTTCCGAACAATTGGGTTTACGCTGATAACATCGATGGTGAATGGTCTGCTTTTAATGAGATAATGAAGCGAAAGGATTCTTCAATACAGACCCAAGTCGCTAGTCTGCAAATGAAAATCGTTCAGGAGGATCACATTATTGAACAGAAAACTAATGAACTTCTTGTTGAGTGGGACAAAAACAAACCGTTGAGTGGCGGTCTGAAGCCATCGGATGCGTCAGCCCAACTGTCGATTTTCGAAACTAAGTTCTCCAAGATTAGAGAGGAACGCGAGAATGTTGTGAAAGCAAAGGAAGCTTTGGAATTGTCCGAGCCAGGTATATCAATGCCCAAATATTGTATATTCATATAAATTTAGGAATCAAAACACCCACTGATGATTCCTTGCAAATCGCTTTAGAAGAATTAAACGATCTGAAGGGTGTATGGAGTGAATTGTCCAAAATTTGGCATCAACTCAATGAACTAATGGAACAAACATGGTTGTCGGTTTCTCCCAAGAAATTGAGACAAAGCTTAGATTCGCTAAATAGTCAATTAAAAGCAATGCCTTCGCGGTTAAGGCAGTATGCTTCATTTGAACATATTCAAACAACTGTGAAGAATTACACGAAGGTTTCATCATTTTTTGACTATGCTATTTGATACATAAGATGTATAAATTGTGAAAATTTTGGCAACTCACGTAAAAGATCTTGAGTTTTAAGTGCAGTCATAATCATATTAGATTTAAACTAGTAAAACTATTATTTTGATCTTCAATTTTATTTGAAATTTCAATGTATTTTGAAAGAATTTCGTTTTTATCATTGATTATTTATTCCATAAATGTTTGTTTCTTAGAATGAATGTTTTAGATGAATGTGCTAATTGTGGAGTTGAAAGCAGACTATCTCAACGATAGGCATTGGAAGTCCTTAATGAAGAAATTGAAGGTCTCCTTTGTATTGAGCGATTTAACACTCGGACATATCTGGGGACTGGACTTGATTAAAAATGAATCCTTGATTCGTGATGTTCTTTTAGTGGCTCAAGGTGAAAATGCACTTGAAGAGTTCTTAAAACAGGTTAATTGTAGTTCCAATCTATTGATATATTGCTACGCTGTTAGATTTCAAATCTTTATTAAAAACTTTCATAAAATTATTTTATAATACTAAGAAAATTTTCCAATCGTTGAGGTTACACAAATATCATTTGCCAGTTCTTGCTTTGTAAACATGTATAACAGATGTGGTGTGTTGTTTATGTGCTATTGATCACACACATTTTGAACTAATAGCATCTTCAAGTCAGAATTCAAGATGTTAGCTTGACCAATCATGCTTCAAATGAGCAATGTATTTTTCTTCGCATTTTGTCAATTTCATTCCTAATTTACATTAAATCTATTTATCACCGGGGTAAAGACATATTTAAAACTTAAATGCAAATTAATGCATTTGGAAAAATCTTTTTATTCAATTTGAATATCACTTAGTAAATCTGAAGATTTCCGAAAAATTATTTTATGTTTTACAAATTCATTCATTGGTTTGATTTCCATAGCGTGGACGAGATAAACTATATAAATCCATTATCATTTTGTATTTATGGTTTACAAGAAATGCAACATTGAATTTTAAATTTTCTTAACAATAGTTATAGAGGATCATTATTTTGGAATGCAAATACAAATTTGCTAAAAATTGAATCAATATTTTCCCATTACCAATTCACATTTAAATAAGATAATATGCTTAAGATTTATTTCAATGTTTGAAATTCAAATAAATATAACTTTGAGTCTTATCCCTATTAGCAACAGGGTATTTTTGGCATGTTAGAAACCGGGCAGAGGCTCCTAGTCTCTGTCAGGAAAACTAGATTTCAAATGCTAAAATATAGCTAAAAATAGGCAAAAATATTCATTAAGAGAAAAATATCCTAATATTTTTAGAAGATTTGGCACTAAATACTGCTGATTTAATACTTGTCTGAAAATTTACCAGCTAGAAAGAAACAAAAATAACAAGTTTTCAATGAAATTGAAAACTTTCAGAAAATTGATGCCAAATAGATACTAAAATATGCTACCCATGTTTTTTACAAATCGTTAAAAAATATCATCAAAAATACTAACCACTAGTTATGGCAGTTTTTAAATACACAGACTTTTCTATAATATTTTTCTTTTTGGAGAGAAAAAGAGGTCACTATATATTAAAAAATATTGATTTTTCCTGTTATCATTATTTTTTAAGGTTAGCCATTATCAGTTTTTCATCATAAACCAAAGTATTTTTGTTACCCATTGTCATTAAATAATGCTAAGCTTTGCTTACTATATGAGAGCAATCAATTACATATTGAAATGCGATGTGATTAGAACCTTTTACTTCTCATTCTTTTACTTTTCATATCGCCTTTGAAAGTTTTATTCTTAACCTCCAGCTCACAATGTGACTGCAAATTTACGTGTTTAAATTTTGTTAAAAGGTGAGTAATTTTGAAATGCAGTGGTTGTTGTATTTTAGGTGCGCGATTGTTGGCAAACTTATGAATTAGAACTCATCAACTATCAAAACAAGACAAAAATTATCAGGGGCTGGGATGATTTGTTTTCAAAGGTTAAAGAACACATCAACTCCGTGCAGGCTATGAAATTATCTCCCTACTATAAGGTATGTGTTTTGTACGTTTACTTTCCCTGTTAGTTTACAGTATTTTCATTTATTAGGGGGTAAGTATTTGCACGTGGGCAATTATAAGGTGCTGGTTTTCTTAATTCTAAGTCACCATGCGCATTTTCATTTTCGAGTTCCCTGGATTAATCAATTTCTGTTTCAGGTATTTGAAGAAGAAGCCCTCGCTTGGGAGGATAAACTTAACAGAATAAATGCCCTATTTGACGTATGGATTGACATACAAAGACGATGGGTTTATCTAGAAGGCATCTTTGCTGGCAGTGCTGATATTAAACATCTTTTGCCCGTTGAAACACAACGTTTTCAAAGGTATCATTTTTTGATGGTTTGGTTTCTCATTCATTAAATCAAGTGTATTTTTTCAATGTACAAAAGGTTTAATTACTAAATTTATATCAATATTTTAAATGATGATGTAATGCACTCCCTGATTATCCTTGATGAAAATTGAGTGCAGGGGCCATCTGACAACTGGTTTCAAATAATTTAATATAAATTTAATGTATGATCATCCGTTTGAATGATGATGTAATGCACTCCCTGATTATCCTTGATGAAAATTGAGTGCAGGGGCCATCTGACAACTGGTTTCCATAAATAATTTAATATAAATTTTTTTTATGGAAATCGAATACAAAGTTCATCCTGCAAATTTTTGATATTGTTCAGAATATTCTTTATGTAAGTATGTATGAAGAATAATGTATATATTTAGTATAAGCACAGAGTTCTTGGCTTTAATGAAAAAGGTTACAAAATCTCCTTTGGTAGTTGATGTATTGAACATTCAAGGCTGTCAACGTCAATTGGAGCGCCTCGCTGATTTACTTACCAAAATTCAGAAAGCTCTTGGCGAGTATTTGGAGCGTGAAAGATCATCGTTCCCTAGGTAATGTATTGCTAGTGTTTCATCATTCCGTAAAGTCTAGGCTTCTAATTTTTCGCCAATAGCAAATAGGCATACTTTAGATTTTACTTTGTTGGAGATGAAGATTTGTTGGAAATTATTGGTAATACCAAAAATGTGGTACGATTACAAAAACATTTCAAGAAAATGTTTGCCGGTGTAAACTCATTGTTATTCAACGAGAACGCCACTGTCGTTGAAGGGATACAAGCTCGGGAAGGTGAACAAGTCATTTACAAAACACCAATCTCCATCGAGAAAAATCCGAAAATCAATGAATGGCTTACCTGTACTGAGAAAGAAATGAAAGTTTCTTTGGCAAAATATCTTGCTGACGCTGTTACTTCAATAACTTCACTAACTAAAGACATTAAACAAGAAGATTACATGACTTTTCTAGACACCTATCATGTGAGTTATTTTAGCTAAACCTCTCTGAAATTTATTGATATTTCAACGGCAGTATATTTTAAAATTTCCAACTTTGTAAAACAATATATTTTTGGTTCATATACTTCATGCAATTTGCATGTTGATTGTCAAGCAAATCGAATGTAAAATCAATACATAGTCAGGTGGAAATTTGAAAATTCTGAAGTTTTATACAAAACTTCGAAAATCCATACCTTTGTAAAGCAGTGATGTGTCACTATATTGAGATGTCGTGAATTTTTAAATTTTTTCCTGGAAGCTTGGTTTTTGTATACAAGGAAGTTGGTCCACTGACTATCCTCTTACTTTTATATTTGTTCTTTACCTAATAGCAAAAACTTTTTATCAGTAGTTTATTCTTTTCAATCACTGATTTGATAATTAACTTTAAATTTTACCTTACTTATGCAATTTTATTCTGTGCTGTTGAAAAAATTAATGTCTCCATTTGACAGACCTGATAATTCTTCAAACATTTAGGCTCAATTGGTTGTATTGGCAGCACAAATTGGTTGGTCAGAACTATGTGAGCAAGCGCTCCTCAGCATCAATGGCGGCAGCGATTTGTCGTCAATGAAAAACGTAGGAGATATCGTTGATATGCAGTTGAATGTGCTGGCGGATTCTGTTCTTCTCGAACAGCCAGCGGTCCGAAGGAAGAAATTAGAACACATGGTAAACATTGTATTTTTATGCATAAAATAATTAAGTTTTAGATCACTGAGTTAGTTCATCAACGCGATGTTACTCGTCTAATCCTAAAGAAGAAAGTGAATAGTAATCAACTATTTGATTGGTTAATGCAGATGCGGTTTTCATTCGATCCCAAAAATGTTGATCCCTTATTACAGCTATCGATTAGCATGTCAAATGCTACCTTCAATTACGGTTTTGAATATCTAGGTATGTTATTTGTTTACATTGTTTAAACATTCATCATGCATGTCAAGGAACGATGTTTTTAACTAAACAATGACATAATACAGAATCAAAGTTTTGATTTATATTTTATGTAAATGGGATTTTGTTCAGGGTAAAAACTGTTGAATTTTCAGTAAAAAATATGAAGCATTTGAATTTCAAGTATATTTATAGACTAGGGATTTTCACCCTTGCTTAACAGATTCATTCATTTTTTTAATTGTCAAACTCTCATTGACCCCTCGTTTCGACAATTTCAATGTCCCCTGCAGGTGACTACTATGAAATTACAATATTCATTCCCTGGCATCTCCAGTAGACCTTTCCTTGAGATGAGGTCTCGCGATTAGTAAAAATGGATAGTGTTTTGCATTCCTGTGTATGTCTCATGGTTGAGAAATGTAAATACAAACAATAATTTACGTACCAGTCTCACGAGTAGTCAAGGCAATTGTGATTAAAGAAATTCAACCAATATTTGATATTCTAATTTGTTTAATATCAAAAATTATTTCAAATGTATCCTATCAAATTGCCCGCTATAATTGGTTTAGCAACAAAAGTTGTATCGTTTGCACGCGACCTAACCGCAATTAACGATTATTTACACGAAGATAAAGGAATTCAAAGCAAAATCAATTAGATTTCATAAAAAAGGGATCGTGACATGAAACTGTACTGTACAGAATTACAGGTAACGCCCTCTTTTACTGTCAAGGAAATTGACAGCAAAATAACCGCAAATGCAAAATGCTTTAAATGTTATAATTCAGCCCCTTAAATCCCGAAATTCATCTCTGGGTGAGTTTCACACCCAAAGAGGGCCCCACTAGAGAGATGAATTCACATCAAATTTATATAAATATGCTTTGACAATTTTTCTCTGCCTTTTCTAATACATGAGCAAAGACATGTTTTTCTTCAGTTATATGAATTCATTATGGATTAGCTTAAAATTTGGATTTGAATTATTATATAAGCCTCTCACGCATTCATAATGACTCGATTTAATTTAATGTTGCATTTAAGAGTTTATTTAATAACTCTTATGAAAATTAAATGTTTTACGAAACAAGTAACTAAATATTCCATCGCCTTAGGAGGCTTCAAAAATGAATTCTTAATTATGCATTAAGTCAGTCACGCTTCTCCACATAGATTTTGATATTCTATATTCTTGGAAATTGATATCGAATGTGCATGTATTCTTTATTTGGTCTAGCATTTTTTAAATTTAAAAAAACTGTTTCTTCAATTCGTATGTGGCATTTTTAGGCTTAACTGATAAATTGGTTCAAACGCCACTAACTGATCGATGTTATTTAACGCTTACTCAGGCTTTATATGGAAAATATGGTGGATCACCATTTGGTCCTGCTGGAACTGGAAAAACAGAATCAGTCAAATCACTTGGCAATCAACTTGGTCGTTTTGTTCTCGTTTTTAACTGTGATGAAGCGTTTGACTTTCAGGTGACAATATATGATATAAGATTCCGTGTTTCATCTTGATAATTACTTTTTAAATTTAAAATTTCTCCACTTAAGAGTAATTTAAATGTTACATGTTAATTGTTTGTTATAATTATAATTTTTTCCACACATACAATGTGTACACATTGTGTGTAGTTGCACTGAATCTGTTGACAAATTTATGCAAGAGATTTTTAGTATTTTTAAGAGTGGTAATGTATATTCACTGCGAATTTCATATAATAATTCGAATGTCTTGTAGGCTATGGGTAGAATTTTCGTTGGTCTTTGCCAAGTTGGAGCCTGGGGATGTTTTGATGAATTTAATCGTTTGGAAGAAAAGATGCTTTCTGCTGTGTCTCAACAAATTCAAGCCATTCAAGAAACACTTAAGGCTATGTCTCAATTGGATAAACAGCAAAGTAATTTTTAACATTTTCTTCCCTTTATCTACTCTTTTTCTAGGTAAGAAACTTACCGTTGATTTGGTGGGGAAAACATTGACGGTTAATCCTGACATGGCGATATTCATCACCATGAATCCCGGTTATGCTGGTCGCTCTAACTTACCTGATAATCTCAAAAAACTATTCCGTGCTTTGGCAATGACACAGCCAGATAGACAATTAATTGCGCAAGTTATGCTCTTCTCGCAAGGCTTCAGAACGGCTGAGATTCTCTCCAAAAAAGTCGTGCCACTTTTCAAGTATCTTTTAATTTATCTTCAACTTTTTTGCTTAGAAATTTTTTTGAATGATTTTGTACATAAATTTTATAAATTAAAAATGCGTTCGTTTACGAATTTTTTGTACAGTAAAACCTTCGTCATGCTAATTTCTTCTAACAGTGGCCTTAAATTAAGAAGTAAATAGTTTTGTCTAGTTTAACACATTTTATATTCACCAGGGACATCTAATACACACTTATTAATTTTATGAATTGGTCGCAGTGAAGGGGTTAAACATGAAAGGATGTATTATTATGTGCTAAATTATGCTTCAAATTGGATTTTTATGAGGTAATTCTAACTCATTGCTAATGTGTTTTCTCTTTAGGCTTTGCCATGAGCAGTTGTCAAAACAATCTCATTATGATTTCGGTCTTCGTGCTTTAAAGGCTGTTCTCAACTCTGCAGGAAATGTTAAAAGAGATCGCATTCAAAAAATTAAAGATGAAAAATTAAAGGCAAATGAAGAATGTGACCCTAATATAATTGCAGCTCAACTAAATGAACAAGATGCAAGTCTTAATTCTTTACAAAAGAGCAAAATTTAATTTTCTAAATTTGTATGAATTTTTAATTTTTTCGCTTTAGATATTGATTCAAAGTATCTGTGAAACGATGGTACCTAAGTTAGTTGCTGAAGATATTCCATTGTTATTCAGTCTTTTGGCAGATGTGTTTCCTGGTATTGAATACAAACGGGGGGAAATGGACGCTCTTAAAAAAGAAATTCATAAAGTATGCAAGGAAAATTACCTTATTTGCGGGGAATTAAATGAACCTGGTGGAATGTGGATGGAAAAGGTTTGTTTTGTCAATAAATCATTTGTATGCTAACTATTGATTTATTTTAGATCCTGCAGTTATATCAAATTACTAATCTTCAACATGGACTGATGCTGGTGGGACCTTCTGGTTCTGGCAAATCTACAGCCTGGAGAACTTTGCTTACAGCTCTGGAACGACTTGAAGGAGTTGAAGGTGTGGCAACTGTCATGGATCCCAAAGCTATAGTAAAGGATGATTTGTACGGAGTATTAGATCCAAACACAAGAGAATGGACCGACGGCATTTTCACAGCCACCCTTAGAAGAATTATTGATAACGTTCGAGGTGAAATGAATAAACGACAGTGGATTATTTTCGATGGTGACGTTGATCCTGAATGGGTTGAAAATCTTAATTCAGTGCTTGATGATAACAAACTTCTTACCCTACCCAATGGTGAACGGCTTTCCATTCCACCAAATGTATGAAATATTCAAATCATAGTTTAATTTATTATTAATTATTTTGCTCTTACACAGTACTTTTAGGTGCGAATAATGTTTGAAGTACAGGACTTGAAGTATGCCACTTTGGCAACTGTCAGTCGCTGTGGAATGGTATGGTTTAGTGAAGATGTCCTAACTGTGGATATGGTGTTTGAGAATTTCTTCTTTCAATTACGAAATGTGCCACTTGAAGAAGAAGAATTGGATGTTAAACGAAGTGGAGAAACCTCTGAATCTTCTCCCGCACTTCAAGTGAGTTTTTAGAGATGTTCATTCAGATCAAGTTTCTTAATCCGATTTATGACTCTAAGTAATCTTTGATTATTAGGCCACAATAGCTCTTTATTGATGTCTATATGTGTATGATTAGATATATATATATATATATATATATATA
>CABFPE010000210.1:715634-737825 GCA_900660155.1 Hofstenia miamia | reverse complement strand
ATATATATATATATATATATATATATATTGCCTAAGAAACTTCGCAGATCATTTTTATTCAATTTCAACATTATGCAGCCTTTTTACGCTTGGCCACTTTGAACTAATTGTTGCTAGTGGATTTGAATTGGAAGGTTGCTTAAAATCATCGCCTTTATAATCAATATATTTTCTTTTCATTTAACAATATTTATTTTGTGCTTTGTTATGGAATTGATACAATGCTGTTTCATTAAATGCATTTGAATTCATCTCATAATGTTAACAACATTGCCGTTTGCAAAATATCAAAAAAATATATTTGTACAAAATAATAAAACCTACATTTAAGTATTAATTTGTGAGAAGTAAGTTAAACATTCTGAGTCTTTACAATTCCATTAGGTAATATGAATTTTCTAATCCAATATGATATGTTTCTCCCCTTGTATTGTTCTTTGAAATATTCCAGATTACTCCATTGCCAAAAATTTTGATAAATTTTCCTGCAGTAATGATGTTGCCATCTAAAAGAGAAAGTCTTATAATACGAGAAATATTTGTATGTGGGCTAGATACTGGTGAAAATTGATTTCTAGATTTTTTATTATAGCCAACATTTGTGGTGTTGAAATTATTTTTTTAGAAGCATATACCAGTTTTTTCGGGAAAATGCCATTTAGCTCATTATTGTATGATATTTTTGATTTCTATGCTTGATTTACTTTGTATTTGTAAAATGCACATGGACTCCTCATGTATATATATATATATATATATTGAATGCAGATTTTTGTTATCAATTAAAGTAATTTTAAAATTTTAGCGATATAATTTTGACTCCGATCTGCAGGTATTTTATGATGTTTCATTTCGTATGATTTCATATATCATGCATATTCGTCAAGATTTTGCGCACGGTTTAATGTAATTACCGTACATAAGAAAAAGTTTATTAGGTGCAGAGAGAGATCGCCGCCATTCTTAGCATACATTTCCAACCAAATGGATTGGTTTGCAAAGTTCTTGATAAAGCTGAAGAAATGGAACATATTATGGACTATACCAAATTCCGAGTCCTGTTCACTCTCTTCCCATTACTCAATCAAATTGCTCGAAATGTCATTAATTACAACAACTCGCACATGGATTTCCCTCTAGGGGTAGATGGTATTTTTGTAAAAATTGTATTCTTCATGTGGTTTAGAGAGATGCGTTAGAGGCATACACCTGCAAACAGCTCGTGTACTCCTTGATTTGGTCAGCTGTCGGCGACGGCAAGTTAAAAATTCGAAGAGAATTAGGAGAATTTATTGCTGGAATCACTACAATTCCTCTACCCACGCAATCTGCTAATTCAACGCTTATTGACTTTGAGGTTTCATTTTTAACCTAGTTTCACTTTGAATATCTAAAACTTTGTTTACATTCTATTTATTTAGGCCACGATAAATGGAGATTGGGTACCATGGACAAATCAAGTACCTGTAATGGATATCGAAACTCACAAAGTCGGTGCTCCCGATGTTGTTGTACCGACTCTTGATACTGTACGGCATCAAGCACTTCTTTATACTTGGCTAGCAGAACATCAGCCATTGTGTTTATGTGGACCGCCTGGATCGGGAAAAACTATGACGTTGTTTTCGGCATTGAGAGCTCTCCCTGATTTGGAGGTTTATTTTTTAAATTGTTGAAAACATGGTATCCATATTCATTTCAACTGAAGTCACAAATCTATGAGCGTAAAATTTTGTAATATGCTTTTCGATTTTTAGGTAATTGGCTTGAACTTTTCTAGTGCCACAACTCCTGAACTGCTTATGAAGACACTTGATCAATATTGTGAATACCACAAAACACCTAACGGCATTGTCATTTCCCCTATTCAATTGGGCAAGTGGTTGGTGCTCTTTTGTGACGAAATCAATCTTCCGGATATGGACAACTATGGAACCCAACGTGTTATTACTTTCCTTCGACAGCTTGTGGTTTACGGCGGATTCTATAGAACTTCAGACATGGTTTGGGTAAAATTGGAACGCATTCAAATTGTAGGAGCTTGTAATCCACCTACAGATCCAGGACGTAAACCGATTTCGCCAAGGTTGATTTTCTATATTTATTTTGTGTGACCGTTTTTAGACTTCTGCGCCACATGCCAGTTGTCTACGTCGACTATCCTGGTGAAACATCTTTGAAACAAATCTATGGAACTTTCAATCGAGCAATGCTTAGAATTATTCCATCTTTAAAGACCTATGCAGAGCCTTTAACAAATGCTATGGTTGAATTCTTTTTGTTGACACAGGTATTATTTAAACCTTTGTTCAAAGAATATTTTTGATATGTTTGCGCTTTGTAAAAATCGACTTTTCTTAAAAAAATTTAGGATCGATTCCGTGCCGATATGCAGCCGCACTACATTTACAGTCCGCGTGAGATGACGCGATGGGTGCGTGGTATTACCGAGGCTATTAAGCCTCTTGAAACATTAACAGTTGAAGGACTCGTTCGCATTTGGGCTCATGAAGCCCTGAGACTTTTCAGAGTAAGAATCTTTGCGTATCACTTTAATATTGATTAATTATTTTTAGGACCGTTTAATAGAAGATGAAGAACGTTTGTGGACTGATGAACACATTGATTCTGTTGCTTTAACTCATTTTCCAAGTTTGGACAAGGAAGAGGCATTGAAGCGACCAATACTTTTCTCAAATTGGCTTTCGAAAGATTACATACCTGTTGATCAAGAAGAGCTAAGAGAATATGTAAAAGCTCGTTTAAAGGTTTTTCATTTTGTTGTAATAATAGAAAGTCATACGATGTTCAATTAGGTTTTCTACGAGGAAGAGCTTGACGTACAACTAGTTTTATTTAATGAAGTTCTAGATCATGTTTTGCGCATTGATCGCGTATTCCGTCAACCACAAGGCCATGTCCTGCTAATTGGGGTGTCGGGAGCGGGCAAAACAACTCTTTCAAGATTTGTGTCTTGGATGAACGGTATTACTGTTTATCAGATTAAAGTACATAACAAATACACCGGTGATGATTTTGATGACGACTTGCGTGCTGTGCTGAGACGTTCTGGATGCAAAGTGAGTGTCATTAAACTTTTCAGGTCGTTAATTTCAAATAATATGACAGCTTTTTAGTTACATAATTTTTTTTTCGAGTATCTATTATTTGAGTTTTATATGTTTACGATTCTGGCATAACGGTCTTTGCATTTGTTACGTTCTTTCTAAGTACATTATTTACAAAATACTCTTGAGTTAAATCTCAAGAACTTGCTATTTTCTAAATTTTGCTACTTTGATAAGGTTCAACTTCAAACAAACTAGAATTGACATTATTTATCGTAAAATACTTAGGGCGAGAAAATTAGTTTTATAATGGATGAAGGCAATATTTTGGATTCCAGTTTCCTGGAAAGAATGAACACATTACTCGCTAACGGGGAAGTACCTGGTTTGTTTGAGGGTGATGAGTACACTACTCTTATGACGCAAATCAAAGAAGGGGCACAAAGAGATGGTCTCATGCTTGATTCTAACGAAGAACTCTACAAATGGTTCACGCAACAGGTTTTATTCGATTATTCGCAATTGATGATTAAAATGTCTTTAGGTTATGCGAAACCTTCATGTTGTTTTTACCATGAATCCATCTGAAGATGGTCTTAAAGATCGCGCCTCCACATCACCTGCACTCTTTAATAGATGTGTGCTTAATTGGTTTGGTGATTGGTCGACAAGTGCATACTTTCAAGTTGGTAAGGAATTCACCGCCAAGATTGATACAGATGCTGCTTCGGTTAGTTAGTTTTAATCTTCACATATTAATTTCATATAGAAATTTTGAGCATAGTGATGCTAAAAAAACTGCATTTGAGCTTTGACAAATGCTTATCCTGTTATAACATTTCTATCTGAGAATGACCCTGCGTTTTATAATTTGGCATGCATTAAAATGAGGTTAATTCGTCAGTCACCGACTGCAGAAACTTAATAATTGACGTGGGCAACGGCTTGCAAAAAGCCAAAGAAATATTGTAAAGCACTTTATAAACAGGGTTTTGAGTCGAGTTCGATTTACTCGGTTCGAATTCGAGCATTTACGTTACCGAGTTCCGGTTCGAGTATTTCTGGAGAAAATTCCGAGTTTCATCGAGTTTTTTTTTCAAATTTTAGCCGAGTTTCTAAAGCTAAAAATATTTTTTTCAATTGATAACGAAACGCAAGTTTAAACTAATTAATTTTTGCAATATTTTCGAGTGAAGTTTCAATCGAGTTAGAAAATTAACGATTTTTCTTCCAAGTTTTTGCGAACTTATTCGAGTTTTTGATGTAAATTTCATCGATGTGGTGGGATTTTAACAAGTTTTAAATGTCAATGTTTTTGAAACATCTGAGGACATTCTTACAAACATCTGTTAGTATCCTAAACTTTTCACACAGAATGCAAATTTTTTATAATTTTGCATACAATGTGTGTTTGTGGAGATTGTTTATAATTAATTTAACCAAGTTACTTGTGCTGTTTCTAAACATCTGATTCTATTTGTAATCGTCAAATCTGAATTATGAACTTTGTGTGTGCTGATTGCTTATTTTGTAAACAGCAGTGCGTTTAGTACAAGCCACCTGATTTCCCTCCACCATTATCTTATGAGCAACTACCGCTTCCGCTCACGTATCACAATGCAATCGTCAACTCTTTAGTATATGTTCACCAAACACTACATCAAGCGAATCGAAAGTTGTCAAAGAGTGGTCAGCGATCTACAGCCATCACTCCAAGGCACTTTTTGGATTGTATTCGACATTACGTAAGTAATAAATTTATTGGTAATAAGTGTTTGTTGCATACATTGGAGCAAAATATTGAAATTATTCCGTACCTACATATTTTGAATTACCCCTTCATGCACAATCTCTGTCAAAATGTCCCGATTCTATATTTATAACAAAAGTCGTCTGGTCACTTGTACCCACGTGGCACACTTGATTATATAATTTAAAAAATTAAGAGATGTTATCTTCCAGTTGCAGAAATATTCTATCTCTGTACCTGTTGGCTTCAATAATGGGATGCGGAAAAAATTATGTGGAATGATATTTTTCGTTAAAAATGCGAGATTGAAAAAGTTGTATTTATTTTAGGCCTACTAAATGAAAAATCTTGATCCTTCCTTTTTAATGTAGCAGTTGGGGGTTTAAGGCCTTGAAAAACTTTTGTGAATGTTGAACTTTGTTAACATATTTTACACATTGACTGACAAACTCTTTACATTTCAGCAAGTTTCATTGGGTTCTATTATTATGAATAACAACTATCAGTTGCATCACTTAAGTATCTGCTCTTGCAGTGCAATATAAATTTAAATATAGTGTATTAATTTAAACACATTTAACAAATGAATTTTATTTATTTTGTTTTTACTATAGATCACCTAAATCGCGATATTTGCTCTGTATTTCTCTAATGGGTGACTGGACCCATGCTGCACGTATGTTACAATAAACATTGCACATCTAAGGGTTAAAGAATCTTAATATTGTAGCAAGATATTTACCTTTGAATATTTTTATCAATCAGCATCGCTTAATATTTTTTTCAGGTAAAACTTTATAACGAGAAGAGATCTGATTTGGAAGAGCAGCAACTTCACCTCAATGTCGGTCTTCAAAAGATTCGCGAAACAGTTGAACAAGTGGAAGAACTTCAAAAAAGTCTTCAAATTAAATCAAAGGAACTTGAGCAGAAGAATGCCATGGCAAATGCGAAACTAAAACAAATGGTAGGCATTTCATAAACCTACCAGGAAAATTGTGCTCCGCTTGGAGTGTTGTTTTTATTAAATTCTAATGCTAAAATTTTTTTCAAATGTTAAAAGGTAAGAAATCACACCATGTGTAATTATAAAACAGGTATATTATCATACATATTGATAACATAACATTAAAAAAATAGTATACCGTGAAATAAACGTTTTCAGTCTCAGCATTGATTTATTGTTGTTCTTTACACATGTATAATGTGATTGATTTTTGCACTGTGATCTGAGTGCAAATATCGCATAAGCAAAGCGCTTCGACCTTTTGTACGTTTAGGGGCAAATCAACATATCAGCAAATCACGCCTGATTAGAAAAGTCGAATATGTGTATTTTAAGTTTCATTTATTTAATATTTGCATAGTTGAGAAAGTTTATACGTCAATGTTGTGCTTGACTAATAGCGTTTTCAGTCGTATACTTTCTCTCCATATTTCATTGCGAAAGTTTAAGTTTACGAGCATAAGGATGTATTGAAATCATATATGTCTACTATTCCAAATTATTCGAGAAGTTTTATTTCTAAGTTTTTTTTGCGGTTTTTAATCTCAATTTCTACTTTATCTAAATTTCGTCGTTGAAAGTTGCAGTGAAAAATTTGTTAAAAAGTTGTAGTAAACTGGGAAATTGTATTGATTTTATGTAGTTCTATATCCCAGTAATCATCGATTATATTTTCACGCTTATAGAAATTTGAAGCAATAGATGTGTAACTGGACACGACAGGCTCCAATTTTCATTTTTTAATTGTTTCGCTATGTAGGTTCAAGATCAACAAGAGGCTGAACAGAAAAAGAAAGAAAGTGAAGCACTGCAGTTGAAGTTGGAGGAAATGAGCGTATTCATTTCTGAAAAGAAAGCCAAGGTTGAAGCCGATTTGAAAAACGTTGAACCCGCAGTAGACGAAGCTAAAAGTGGTGAGTTTACTTTCTAGTGTTGTTCATATGTCAATTTAAAAGTGGTGTTAATGTAATCACTTTAGCTGTTAAATCTATTAAAAAATCGCACTTGCAAGAAATCAAAGCAATGAAGAGTCCACCTAAAGCCGTTGAAATGGCTGTGTCGGCTTTGGTTTTATTACTAGGCAAACATCTCCCCGATTGGAAAGATATTAAAGCATTTATGTCCAGTGATCAATTTATCAAGAGCATCCTTGAATTTGATTCTGATAACATCTCGTATGTAATTATCGAGCGGTTGAGGGTCTATGCTAACGTATAACAAGTGTTATATTTAAAGTTAATGTTTATGTAGTACATGTGTATTTTGAAACAATGATCTGTTCCAATCTGTGCTTAAGTCATAATAAGCATTTATTGATGGTAGTCCTCTTCCTATTGCATTACGTGAAATGCTTAATTTTCCAAGATGGTCCCTAAGTTATATTGCATTAAATTTCTAAGTGCTTCGTTTTACATGATATAAACCTGCACACACACCGTAGTTCTATTTTCATGAGTGGATTAATATTTGTAGTAATTTTCTTCAGAGTTTGCACACTGGCCTGACCCGTTCACGCAACCCACCAGCGAGTACCGCCCCAGCCTGCTCAGGTTTGTTCTTTATTTTTACCAACCAGAATTTTAAGGAAGGTTTGCGTGATAATTCCTCGCATTACATTGTTCAACCTCTAGAAAGTTAAAATATCTAACGCTTTAGAATGTTTCCTCAAAACTTTATAGGGTTTTATAGGGGTTAATAGATTGTGGAGTTGAATTTACATGAAATTGGGCTTTTAAGAATAATATGATTAATGTCTTCATGTTGTTCTTAGTAATAACAATATTTCCGTTAAGTAAAATTTGCGTTTTATTTATTAACTCGGAAAATAGATTGGAGACCATTTCAATATCAGTTTGCTGATAAGTTGTAATTTCTTTTTGCGAAATTATTTCAATATAAACATACACTGACCTGAATTCCCAATTTATTTCCTCGACACCGTTCTGAAAATATCAGCCAGTGTGCAACTTTGTGCGTACAAGGGGCGATCTTTGGCTTCATGCATTTAAAAATCTAAGTTTGATTTAATGACCTTGTTTTAACGAAAAAGCATCAATGTTTGCTTGAAACTCTGAGTATGAAGCTTGCAAAAATAATTCTAGTATCTTTTACAATATTTTGGTTACATTTTTTATATGTTTTCTTTGCATGTTTGGTTACGGGTCTATTTTTCTAGCTGTTCGTGGCATTAAAAAACAAAATCTGGTGGAAGTGCGATCAATGGCTTCACCGCCATTATTGGTGAAAATTGCGCTGGAATCAATCTGCCTCTTACTTGGCCAAGAGAATTTAGACTGGAAAGCTATTCGACAGATCGTAATTAAAGACAACTTCATTGCTTCCATACTCACTTTCAATACTGATGACATCTCGTTTGTATTTTCATCATTGACATTCTAATTGTGTTATTTAAACGGGAATTGCGTTTTCTTCTATTTTGAAACTCTTATATTTAGTGATGAAATTCGTGAGCAAATGAAAAAGAAGTACTTGTCAAACCCTGACTACAATTTCGAGAAAATAAATCGTGCTTCTCAGGCATGTGGTCCAATGGTGAAATGGGCTATTGCTCAGGTAAAACATTTCATATTATATCCAAGAACTGATTTTCTACAAAATCAAGTTGATTGGAAATGTCATGTTTTTAAATTTTATCTCATTAAAATTAAATTTTTTCAATTTCTCAGGAACTAATATCGTATTGCTATTATTTCAATTATTGGCTAATTTTTCGCTATTTTCAATTATTTATTCAACGTTAAAATTATTAATAGCGTTCATTTAGATTAATTATGCAGAAATGCTGCGAACCGTAGATCCTTTGCGTAATGAGTTGAAGCGACTACTTAATCAAGCAGACGAGAATAAAGCAAAGGCTAGCGAAACTGATCGTTTGATTGCTGATTTGGAGAGAAGTATCGGTCAGTACAAGGAAGAATATGCACTATTGATAAGTCAAGCACAGAGCATTAAGGCAGACACTGAAGCCGTCGAAGCAAAGGTTTATATACATTTTTCAGAAGCATGAACCTATTATACTTAAATTAGGTACGACGCAGTAGAGCTTTGCTTTCAAGTTTGTCATCGGAACGTGTTCGTTGGGAAGCAGGAAGTGAATCGTTTCGTAGTCAGATGTCTACAATTGTGGGCGATGTGTTGCTCTCATCTGCTTTTATGGCGTATGCTGGGTATTTTGATCAAAATATGCGTAAGAGTTTGGTATCGGTATGGAGCCAACATCTACAAGTTTCCAATGTCGCATTCAGACCAGAACTTGCACTGGTTGAGTATTTGTCCACTGCTGAGGATAGACTTTCTTGGCAAGCCCACTCTCTTCCAGCTGATGATCTTTGTGTGGAGAATGCAATAATGCTTAAGCGTTTTAATCGATATCCTTTAATCATTGATCCATCTGGTCAAGCAACTGAGTTCATTCTTAACGAATATAAATCCAAAAAGATTACTAAGACCAGGTAATAAACTGACATTATTCGCTGTCAATTGTTTTTAATTTGATTTTTTGTAATACTTTCTTTAGCTTCCTTGATGATGCTTTCCGCAAAAACTTAGAGAGCGCACTGAGATTTGGTCATCCATTACTTGTACAAGATGTGGAAGCATATGATCCTATTCTAAATCCAGTTCTTAATCGTGAAGTTCGTCGTACAGGAGGACGAGTGTTAATTTCCTTAGGCGATCAGGATATTGATCTTTCGCCAACGTTTGCTATTTTCTTATCTACTCGCGACCCAACAGTATAAATAACTTACGCAAACTTAATTTTTTTATTAAATTTAGATCGAGTTTCCTCCTGATTTGTGCTCTCGTGTAACTTTTGTGAATTTTACAGTAACCAGAAGCTCTCTACAAAGCCAATGTCTGAATACTGTTCTGAAGGCCGAAAGACCCGATGTTGATGAAAAGAGATCTGATCTTCTTAAACTTCAAGGTTAGCTTTGTTTTTAAATTTCTGATATGCGTTATTGATTCTAGCAAAATTTCATAAGTTTATTATGTCTTGAAATTGAGACTTATATGTCCATTGCAATAATTCTTGTGAACACAACTGCTTCGTGGGCCTGATGTTTTTCACTTCTGCAACGACTCTATTTTGTGCACATTTATTCCTTGCACGCTGTAATTTTATATCGCAAATGTGTTTAACTCTATCGTCCTGAGGTGGATTAATCTTTTGATTATTAATCATAGAGTTGTAGAGGTTTCTTAGTTTCTTTTCTGACTTTTATAGGGTATCATGATCTCTTAATACTACTTTTCTATTTCATCTGCTCATCCTATGTAAAATAGTTGTAAGTGGGTCATGTCTGGGTAAGATATTCAATTCCAAATCATGTTTAAGATAATTGTTCTTATTGTTAATATGAAGGAATTAAAGTAAACCAATGACATTGCTCGCTGTAACTATCAGTTAACAAATGACGCAGTAAATAAAAAAAGCTGTAGATGCAACTGATATTTACTTTAATAATTGAGGGAAAACTTATCGTACAAACGGGGCTGTAAGTTCAAATTTCGTCCAAATCGCAATACACGTTTTCATTAAGTTAAGGTTTACTTTGAGAAAGCGTTCGACAATAAGAAGAGTAGCGCACACTGCCTTTAAGTTTAGTTTTGTAAACAATCTCATAATTGCAAAATATGAACTTGCCAATTTTAAGTGAACAAATAATTGAATTTCATAAGCATTTCCTGGTTTCATTACAAATAGTATTCATAGAAATTTAATTTACTACGTTGAAAATGTACATGTAGCGTTGGTGGATACAAGTTAATAAAATGCTTTCATTCGCAGTACAATAATTAAAATGTTTGCTACCTGTAATCGAGATTTGCCGTTACTATGATTGGAGTCTGCCATACTAGACCAGTGTGATACGAAATATTCTACACTTTCAAGATGTGAAATACAACTACAAACCTTGTCATCTTAAGATCTGTCTCATGTTTCCTTGTTTCACTTCCACTGGGAATATCATTGTCATCGGTAGGACTTTCAACTGAGATTGGTTTGAATTCTGATAATGGTCCGTCGTTAACTTAAGCTTTTCGACTTTTCATTACGTGATAGCTTCGAATGAATAACATCGAATGTATAGGGTCACATGAATAGCGTGTAATAACAAATAGATGAAATGAATTTTTTTAAACATTCCCTTTCTGCTAAATGTATGTAGTGTATATCTCACTGAAAATCAATGTCTGTATGTCTTACATATTCCTGATAGAGAATGGCAATTTATCAAGTAAAGTATAGGCCAGTTTCTAGGTTGTAACCACTTTATTCTGTTTAGGCGAATTCCGTTTGCGATTGCGCCACTTGGAAAAAGCTCTGCTAACAGCCTTGAATGAAAGCAAAGGAAAAATCCTGGATGATGATAAAGTCATAACCACTTTGGAAACGTTGAAAAAAGAAGCAGCTGATGTGCAAAAGAAAGTTGATGAAACAGACGTTATTATGTCAGAAGTTGAAACGACATCCCAACAATACGCTCCGCTGGCACAAGCATGTAGCAGGTAGCTTTAATCAATATGTTGCAGTTCATATAAATGATTTTAGCATTTACTTTACATTGGAGTCACTCAATCAAGTTTTCTTCTTGTATCAATATTCACTTCAATTTTTCCTTGACATTTTTCACGCTGCTCTTCACAAAAATCCACTCTTAGTTAATGTCAATGCATCCGATCAGCGCTTAGCGGTCATTACCAAGTATCTCTTTGTACTTGTATTTGAACGCGTTTCACGTGGAATGCTCAATCGGGATAGAATGACTATTGCTGTTCTGCTGGCCAGAATCCGCCAAAAAGGAACTTCCAGGTGATAGATTAAACCCATCTCTACAAGTAACATTTTAATTTAGTGAGTCCTTGGACATCGAGTATAAAATGTTCCTTGAGGGCAATCAAAAAGTCGTTGTGGATGGAAGTGTACCACAAATTGAAGGTCTCAATAATGAGCAATGCGAGCGACTTGTTTCATTAGCAAAGCTGCCTTCATTTAATCAAATTCGTTCTAAAGTTACGTCATCTGAGGTAAATTTTTATTTTTTTCTTTTTTCAACATTTTATAGTTTGCACATTGGCTTAAATCAACACATCCTGAAACTGAAGTACCCAAATTATGGGAGGATGAATCTAAAAACGAAATCCGTACCAGTCTATACAGATTGCTTGCAATTGAGGCTTTCCGTCCTGATCGGTTGATTGCTGCCTCTGCTCAATTCGTATCTAGTGTGATGGGTCCAAGTTTTCTTTCTGCACTTGAACAACCACTAGACCTCGGTCATGCTGTAGAAGAAGAAATGCGTGCATCAACACCTGTACTTATGTGTTCAGTGACTGGATATGACGCCAGTGGCAAAGTTGAAGATTTGGCAAACGAGATGTCCCGATCACTTACTGGAATCAGTATTGGATCTGCTGAAGGTTTTAAACAGGCAGACGCCGCAATTAATGCTGCTGCAAAATCTGGCCAGTGGGTTCTTCTACGCAATGTACATCTTGCGCCACAGTGGTTGGCATCTATTGAAAAAAAATTACACAGGTAGTTAAGTGAATGTCATTAGATAGATTAATATATTTTTAGTCTCACACCTAATCCCAAATTTCGCTTGTTCTTAACAATGGATATTACACCAAAAATACCAATGAATTTAATTCGGTCCGGCCGTGTATTTGTGTTTGAGCCACCCCCTGGTGTCAAAGCAAATCTTGTTCGAACTTTTGCTGAAGTTCCTGCTAATCGAATGACTAAGGTATTTAACAATTTAATGAACAATGCAAAAATTTAACACTAATTTCTTTAGATACCAAATGAGCGTGCGCGACTCTACTTCTTGTTGGCTTGGTTCCATGCTATTGTACAAGAGAGGTTACGTTACTCACCACTCGGTTGGTCTAAGAAGTATGAATTCAACGATTCCGATTTAAAGTGTGGTTGTGATTTGCTTGATGTTTGGATCGATCAAGTTGCTAAGGTAAGCCATTCAATTTTCACAAATAAATGAAAGCCACATGTTTAGGGACGCAGCAATCTCAATCCAGAAAAAGTACCATGGGATGCCATTAAGACGACTTTAGCGAAATGTATTTATGGTGGACGAATAGATAATGAATTTGATCAAAAACTGCTCGAAGCGTTTTTGGATAAAGTTTTCACTGCGAAAAGCTTCGACAACGATTTCCCTCTTATTGCCAATTTCGATCAAAAAGGAGCATGTATAAACATGCCTGACGGAATCCGGTACACTTTTCGTACTTTAATCCTTGATTGTTAAGAATCTAGAGGCCTGTTAATTTTTCAATTCAGCGATGGAAATATTGCTGTATTGTGAGATTCAAAGATCACATCTGTCTAAATTGAAGATGTTCGAACGCAAGTATGTTCTCAATTTTTCCAAAGGATATCTAAAAATTAATGCTAAATGCACTTGTGAACATCGAACATTTAGACATATGTATTTGTTTGTATTCACATTTTTTTAAACGATATATGTGTTTAAGATGGGGGATGCATTGAAATTAAACTTCAACGATGTTAAGCATAACGCACATAGCAGCGATTTCCTGATTCTGTTTCTTCTTGTCCCCCTGATCGCCGCTTGCAGATGGTTCATCGAGCAGTTCGTGGCGACGTATTTCTTCACCACCAGTATTCAGGCCCGTACCCTGCTTGCAAAAGGTCAACGACTACAATACAGAACCACGAAGAAAAAGTTTCAGGCAATTAAATTTATCTCTAAATTAGAAAATCTCCATGCATTATATCAGCTATTAACGTAGTTTTTTATATGAATTTCTAAGAAAAATCGTTCCAATATTATTAAATTACATTTTTGAGGATTATATTTATGTCAAAACAGAGATAAATTCAATGGATTGGTTTAGGAAAGCTTTTGGAAGTTTGTTTTCTATGCATCCATGTGTGTTGTTGGGTTTTTAACCGTAAAAGATCCCACCGACACTCTGTTGTTGAGCTCATACCCGAATGATTTGCCAGCATCAATGAAGACTTACTATATGATTGAATTAGCGTTTTACATTTGGATGACTGTCTGTCTACAGTCGGACACTAGGCGCAAAGACCACAAGGTAAATATCGTTTTATTCAATCTTATGTTTATTCTATTGTTATATTTCACAATTTTTGATGCACAGGATCGTTGATCAACTCATAATTGACTAAATAACTACTAATGTATGTATAGATGCGAGTGGCTGTCTGAATGTTTCCTGTGCATGGCTAAGCTACTCTATGTATAGTAACCAAATGTTACAGTATCATTCCCTACCATCAGATGATTTTAATAGATCTTTAAGGATGCCATGCTTTTTTTACTTCGTGACTCCAATTTTTTACTTAAGTTGTCTAGACCAGACGAATGCGTAGAGGAACAGTTAGGGGTCATTTGGTGGACAGGGGCATTTCCCACAAATCTTGGTAACGCTGGATACTACTGCTAGTCTTTGCTAATGCTAAGAGTCTCTTTAGTACCAATAAATTTTGTCAATATAATAAAGGAATTAGTCAGTTTTATATCATTTATTTCAGGTTTATCATTTGATGACAAATGCTGATCTATCAAACAATATTTATCAGGCGTCATTTAGTGAAAAATGACTAGTTAGATTGAAAATTGAAGTATTATTTCCCATTCCAAATTTAGAGGCCAGCATTTCATGAATGATTACTGCAATATTTTTTGAATAATGCCAATTTTTCTATAGGAAATGACATTTCATCACATGGCGACAATGGTGCTGTTGATGGTGTCTTATTCTAACGGTGTTACCAACATTGGTGGACTCATTCTACTCATTCATGATCTCTCAGATCCGTTCCTTGAGTTTGCGAAAATGATGTCCTACACTAAGAAGGAGCTCTACGCAACGCTCGCATTTGTTTGCTTCGCTCTAACTTTTCTATCTACGCGATTAATTTGGTACCCTTATTCAGCTTTGTACCCTTCGTACATCCATGGATATGAACTATGCATAATATATGACAAGGTATTATTTTTACTCATTCAAAGTTCACCTTTTAATGAATGATTTATTATAATTTTAAAAGGAAATGTGTCCTTGTTTATATATATATATATATATATATATATAAATATGGAATATTTATTCCATGTATTGTTCTTATGTGTTATTTTTAGCTTCCCTATTACTACCTCGTAGTGGGATGCTTATTAGGCATTTTGGCCTGTAACGTGATGTGGTCGTGTTTGATTCTAAAAATGATTTTCCGAAAATTGACAACCGATGGTCAAGTAAAAGACTGTCGTAGTGACGATGACGAAGACAACGATTGAGTCAATTACACGCCAGTCAGCATGCCATGTGCTTTTTGTAATCAACCTCATTTGTACAAAAAATTGTGAATTAATTATTGTCGCCTTCTCTTTGTATGGACAGGCCTCTTGATTCTTATATTATATTTTATTTATAGACGTGATTATAAACTCATTTTCGATAAGTTTAACAATTCTTTCTAAGTTATGATGAAATTAATTTCAAAAGCTTATTTTAACCCTATTCCACTAGTGTTAGTTTTAAGTAATAACCCGATTTGCCCGCATTTTGAACAGTGTTTCCAAGCCTGTTAAGAAATATTGAAAGGTTTTTGCATGGACACATTTATGGAGTAGGACTCGCTCATGCATTGATGAAGATATGTGCTAAAACATGTGCTTATGCCTGAATTACATGCAAATAAGAATTTTTTTCAGTGCAAGATACGATTTTTGTGAAAATATTCAAATTATGTCCATACCTAGTATTCATATATTGATGCGGTCTATGCCAATGGGGAAAAACAACGACCCTGAAATATTTTGTTTTTTTGAAGACAATCTGTGTGAGTCTCGTCCAATGGCACCATGGGCAAAGTCAGATGTTTTATATTTTGAATATATTAATACGCTAATTTAGAAATATATGAACATGTACTTGTTTTTAGACGTGAACAGTTCGTTACATGGACCCAAGGTCTTCCAGACACGCAAACTCCTTGTTGGTTAGGACTGCCAAACAATGCGGAAACAGTTCTTCTAACAACCCTAGGTAAGACGCAATTTTTCTAGCGTTCAGATTTTTACCATTTTCATCTGCTAGGAAAGGAAATGGTAGTTAGTCTGAATCAAATGACTTCTATTGACTCTGCGGTTGAAGATGAGGGTAAAAAAAAACCGAATCATTTAGTAATGTGCAAATTTTTACAACATCGGTTATTCACTAAATCATTTCACTAAAAGTTGGAAACAATTTTTAACAACTTTGTTCTTGAATTCACCATTTATAATTCCGTTTTTGTCTGATAATGTATTCATTTCTGCAAGGTCATCTTTGAATAGTGTTTATTCGTACATGAAATCAACTTGATTTTATTTTCAGGCTCTGAAATGACCACACAGCTGCTGAAAATGCGAACACTGGATGACGACGATGACAAGTTGGTGATTGATTTAGATTCTAGCAAAAAGGAACGAACCACTGACGATGGTAGGCCTAGCTGGATGAAGAATCTTGCGACTACTTCAGCCCAGTGGCTTAGTCTCGTTCCAAAGGTTTGCATAAATCATTTCTGTGTTACGCGTGTTTTTTTTTCTCCATCCTAATATCTACTCAATTTTAGGAAGTAAGTTATTTTGGTTTGTTTAAAATGGTTACGGGCTTACTCTTTTTGGATTTATTTCTCTTTGTCAATGTGATGATTTCAATTGTGTATTTGTGTGTTTTTCAAAATATTCCTTCCAAAAAAATGAATGAATCTGTTGACATGACTTGATAATGATTTCATTGTCATCGAGTGAAGCTCATTGCGGTTTATGGGATTTAGGTTTTAGACATTTTCCTAGAGAACACAATGCACTAGGTATTTTACAAAGTTTGTTTTTTAAAGTTCAAAAATATATATATATATATATAATATATATATATATATATATATATATATATATATATATATATATATATATAATCTTTAATTTGGTACTTTGAAAATTGTATCTTCACCGAACCGATTGTCCCACTTCAATTTCATAAATGTCTTTCATATGGTCGCATACAACGCTGAAAGCACTGTATTAGTTTATATCCAAACGAGATACATGCACACTACTGGAATGTGGAATTTAATTTATAATAGGCATTGATTTATATAATTGTAGAAGAAATTCATTCATTTTGTGACATACAATATGAGTGAGCATATCTAGTGAGATTTTTCAAATTATGACGTGACCATGTAAGTATGAATATTTAATTATTATTTGTGATGCCACATAATGAAATTATTTCCATAGAATCTTCCACTGTTGGTTCGAACATCCGAGAATATCAAAGATTCGCTTTTCCGCTTCTTCGATCGCGAAGTTTCTCAAGGATCGGCGTTGTTGGACGATGTCAGAAGGGATCTTCATGAGGTGTCTCTTGTATGTACAGGACAGAAGAAACTTACAAATTATCTACGCACTTTGGTCAACGAATTAGCGAAAGGTATCATCTTCTTCATTTATGGTGATCTGACTTTTTTTAGGTATTTTGCCGAAAAGCTGGAATCGGTACAATGTACCAAGAAATACAACGGTTTTGCAATGGATCGCAGACTTTAGTGATCGTATAAAACAACTTCGAATCATCTCTTCTATTGGAAACTCCGAAGGGCCTTCTGCATTAAGAGTAATATTTTGTCATTTTCAGTCGATAAATTTGTCATTAAACACAACGAATATAATGGTACAAAGCACACTACAATACATATTAGACAACTATGAACGTTTGCCATTCCTGTTAAGCATTTCTATCAAATTTGTGATCATAAAAATGTACTTGTTCGGTTTTTTGTAATTTTGGAATGCTTTTTATTCTACAATAAAATGAGTTCAGTAGCATTGAAAGTAGCTAATTGGATCTCAGAATCCTATTACGCAAATATGGTTTTTGAACACTTGTTTGCTTTGAGTTCGTGGGGCTGGGTCTCCGCCTTTTTGAATTATAGGTTTAGAGCAAGGTTACCAAAACGTAAATGTGGGACAAGAGGGTTAAAAATACTATGTTATGTTCATTATTTAATTTTTTACGTAGCTGGTATTAATTTAATAGTAATATTTGACACGAATTAATTATTTTTTTATTATATTGTGAGCATTATATTATATGATCAAACAGGGTTGGCCAAATAAAGTATATCCTGTTTGAATGTTCTGAATCACATCGAATGAGCAAATTGCCAAAAAAATTTTGAAAATAATAATCCAGTAGATAAATTTGTAGTAGGTGATGAGATCATATATTATTTTTTAAATAAGAATGTGCCAATACCTCAAGAATTGGTTTTAGAATCAAAACATTTGGCTTGGTGGTTTGTTTACAACTGAAGCTTTTATTACTGCTACCAGACAGTATGTTGCTCAACTAAATGGCTGGTCATTAGAAGAACTCTCACTTCAAGTATGAATTTTTATTTCTGCCCATTTTAAATAACATTTCCACATCTAGATAAAAGTTTCTGATCGTGAAGATGGGAGTGATCTTACTTTGGATTCCTCCAGCTTCGGTATAACTGGATTGAAACTTTTGGGCGCTGAGTGTGAACATAACAAACTAGAGTTAACGACTCAAATCGCAACCAATCTTCCGCTTACTGCATTTACTTGGGTTCGGTAAGTCTAAAGAAATAATTGTGAAAAATATAAGACATTGAATTTTGTCGATTTATATTTTCTTTGAGACTATATTTTGTCAATGAGCTCGAATACTTCGCCTTATGAACTTAAGAATTACACGCTCAGAAAATGTCATACATAGAGATAAAGCTTAAGGTGGGAACTATAGAAATTTTTATATTACTATAAAATATCGAACTCATTGCTACACTTCCTGTATATTAATAATAATATAGTGAGTATGTATATAATTTAAAAATCAATAGCTACAATGCAAATATGGCTTTAAAACACTTATTTCACTTATTGTTCAAACTCATAAAAATGATGTAAATGGGTATTGTTATCAAACTGAAATAAAAGAACTCTATTTGAAAATTTTCAGATTCAGACACACAAGCTATTTTCATCTAGTTAATCATTCAAGAACAATGACTAGCTTTGCTAAATACGAATGTGTAGACAATGTGAAACCATAACTTTCAAAAAGTTTTTTCATTTAAAGTATGACGCTATATCAGTTACTCTGACGTTGATACAAACAAATAACTAGTGTACTCCTCAAGGAAGGATGAAAATTTCGACTTGTAAATAAATGGGATATGCCTAATGGTCAGAATAAATTAGTAAAAGGAAGCTGAAGAAAACATTTTGGTCGATATTTGTTCCAAGAAATTTGATTTACCATTTACATGATTGCATTAGTTGAGAGGGTTTATGCATTCAATCCCTATCTACTGTGTGAATGTGACAATGTCGAAATTTGAGAAAATGTAGTATGTAATCAATGGAAGATATTTGATCAAAACCGTTAAGTGTGGCTTCACTTAATGAGATTCTGTAACTGTGCAATATGTATATCGTTTTTGAAGATCGTATATTGCTCTAGACAAAATATTGGTTGATAGAAACTACTACAAATAGTTTTTTCTTTATGCGGCAGAATAAGTAACTGTAAAATTAGTAAATTTGTATTTAGCTTACCTCCAGAACAACGTGATGTGGTTGGCAAAAATCAAGTTATGTTGCCTGTATATCTTAACTTCACCAGGGCCGATCTTCTCTTTACACTCAACTTTGATCTCACGTCTGACAACAGTCAGGTGTTCTATGAACGTGGAGTTGCTTTGCTCTGTTCTGGACAAATCGCTTAATAATTTACATGATATTAAATGCACGCTGCTATGATAGTATTACTAATAAATCTTGCTTGTTTATTCTTTTTTTGTAATTAATATCGTAGACTTACGTATAATTTATGCTATGACTAATTGATTTTCATATTTTCAAGGGATATGTAGCTTCAGTTGCTCAAGGAATCTTTAATTGTCGTTTGAATGTATATAAATTCTATGAAGTTAGTAGCATGTTGAGATAAACAAAATCATGTCAATATTTAGGGAATCCTTATTATTGTCAGGAAAGTTTGCTGCATAAATTTTTGCAAGAGTAAATATAATCTTGTAACTTACAAAGTCAATAGGTATATTATTTCAGATTTGCGATGGTCACATTAATTTCACAGTAGAACTCATCACAAAACCAACATTAAAATTAATAAATAAGGCTATTTTCGAAACAGTATTTTTAATGATTTTGTAAATTATATTTAGTTTTGTGACATTTTAATTTTTTACTAAATTTATGAAATCTTATTAATGAAGAAATTTTATTACTAGTTCATTATATATTTATTTTAAGAAATTATTTAAAATATTACATGTGATCTGAAATTACGCTTCGAAGCTATTGTATTCCTTTATTTATACTTATTAACAGGTTTAATAGATGCACTATTGGAATTTGTAGTCAAGGATGTCCATTTTTTCTAAACGTTTGCATTATAAAAAATTCAGTTTTTACGCATTGATCTTAATTTATGAATAATAATCTTTTCCCACATTTGGACTTGGCTGAAATAATCTAATTAAAATACTTTTCATGATTTTGTTTCTTTATTAGTCACATCTTAGTCCACAATTTTTAAGATGTTTGAAAATTTTTGAATTACTTTTTCTTTTCTTCTACATAGTTGCCAACCGCAATATCAGATATCATTCTCACCATAGGTGCAATGAATGTGTGGACATGTTCGTTGCTGATTAGGCCAAGCTTTGAATTAAGTGTATCGATGGTTTTTTCTTAGGTCTGTTGATTTGATAATTTTTTGGTTTGGTCGCATAAGAGCTTGCAATATCAATTGTTCAATGTATTGATGTTATCTATTAAATTTAGATTAGTTAATATTTCTTCTGCATTTTTCATTATCAACTAATGCAAATAATGCATCCATATATTGTTCGTAGAAATTGAACTCTAAATTGTTTTCAACTTTGCTCTTCAATTGAAGAAAGATTAATGTTACTTAAGGGATTTATTCATAAACTCTTATTATTAATTAAGGGAGTTAATTTATGCATGCTAAAATAGTTCCTTAATGTCGTACAATTTGATTCAATAACTTTAATAGCTTCATCTAAGGATACATTTTCATTGTAAATAAATAATCATTAGCGTCGATTTTTTCCTACATGTCCTTCACATAAAGTAAGCCAAGAATGGGCCCGAAATACAGGGTTATTTCAGCGTGGAATTCCTGTGATAATTGGTTGTGATTAAAAATAATTGCAACAAACGATTTACCCGCGCATAAAATTTAATAAGGCAACAAATGGTGAATATTTTAATCAACCTATTATCTCAGGAATTCCGCACATAGTAATCATCGTGTGTTTCAGGTATTAGAAATATAATTATAAATTTTCGACGCTACTACATTTTTAATTACTGTTCAATCAAAACTATTCTAAGACAGAAGTTTCTACAGCTATTTGAAATTATATTTGATTTATGAGACGGCTGGTATTTCAGAATTTCGATCATTAAGATAAGATATTATTTTATTAAGATAAATATTTGCAATTAAAAAGTGATAGTTTTGTTTAGCTATCGGTACCGTAGGACAATGTGATTGGTAGCTGTTAGAAAATCACGTCCCATCGCTAATTATCCTCGGTGGTTAGACGGCGTTTCTACCAAATGTGGCAGATTACTCCTCACCATTCAGTCTAACCGGAGCCTAAGCAGTTTCAACAATTTTTCAGAGCAAAAGAACGTGAATATTTAAGGGGGCTATGCAACACATTCTCCAAGCTAAAGATTTGAATTTTTGCAATGGAAGGATTTTCATGATTTTAAACATTCAAATTTTTCAATATTGGTCATCTGCTCATTTTATTCTAGGCTCTACTAGAGAAATTAATGAAGGCTTTATAAGGGTGCATTCACACAGAAAGATTGTGCTTGCTAGAGCGAGCTTTTGGCGTTCACACAGAGAGATTGCGATATTTTCTAGCAATGTATTAAAGCCAGAGTGTTCACACAGTGCGATTGTGCTTGCAATATTTTCTAGCAATGTATTAAAGCCAGAGTGTTCACACAGTGCGATTGTGCGTGCTTGGGCTCGCTAGAAATTTAAACAGTTGTGTTACTGAGAGAGCATTCACACAGAAAGATTTATCGCAATCCCAATTAAAGCCTAGCGTGAGCGATATTTTCTAACACATGTTTAAAGATAGTTCTATTCACACAGAAAGCGCACGAGTGCGCGATTGTAAAAGATTGTAAATTTGATTTTAAACATGCTAAATATTTTTGACGATGACATCTCCCAAT
>CABFPE010000210.1:601339-643414 GCA_900660155.1 Hofstenia miamia | reverse complement strand
TAACAAACAAGCAAGTACTTTATCCCTCTATTGTATGATGCTAGACTTTCAACAACTGCCAAATCCATAGTCCATATTTCATCAATGCCAAATGCAATAACACGTTGACGTGGGAATTTTCTCACAGCTGACTTGTGTAGAGTGTACATATCATTTGTAGCAAGGTAATTTCTTACATTTTCCGGAGTTATTTTTGTGAATTTAAATTTAGCTTTGCAATACAACTCATAAGCACCTCCAAAACTAGCAGATGATCTTAATGAGGTGCACAACTGGTGCAAGTGTTTATCCATTACAATTAATTCCAAACCATAAGTTCTTTTCTATTTATAGCCTCATAAACGCGATTATTTTTAACCAGTTGGGCGGGGATTGTACCAATACTTTTTAAAATTGCACGCACACGTTAGTTTAGTCTTTTGTTTGGTGTTTGCAAAGTGTTTTTGAATTCGGTAAATGATAATGAGCCAGCACTTGTGTAAATTGCATCATTGTACCGCGGACATTGTATATAATGATTTGAGATTTTAAAATGTTTATATATTATATATAGTTCATCATAATGCGTAAAAGACAATTGAAAAATGCTAGTCCATTTGACGTTCTTAGAATTGTAATTTTTTTCGACTTTGAATGTTTTAATAGTGCAGTCTCCACATACTGACGGTATTTTAGAAATGTAGTCTTTTCATCACCAAGTGGGATAATTCCTTGTTGAATGTTAAAAACGATCCTGCGTACTAAATTTAAAGTTTGATCATCTCCTAGGAGTTGAATCTTAGACTTTTTCGAGCATCCCATTAGGAATTTGNAGATTGAATGCATCCAGTTTGATGTTAGTCTAACACTGATGCAAGTTAGTTGAGTAATGTCTCCAACCATATATCAGATGGGTAAGCTACTTTTTCAATATTTTATATATACAATATCGTAATTTTTTCCCATAATTTTTATATATGGTAATGTGTTATCATGTAATATTTTTTAACTAGCATCTATATTAGGAATGTTTAATTATTTGAACTCGAATTCTTTGATAATTCCTGATTGGTGGAAATTGTAGTTTAATTAACTTACCACGAATGCACACTCTTTAAAAGTGGGGAATGGAAATTGGTTTGACACGTCAGAGATTGAATGCATCCAGTTTGATGTTAGTAAAACTGATGCAAATTTGTTTAGTAAAGTCTCCCAACCTATATCAGATGGGGAAACTACTTTTTTAAAATTTTTTATATACAAAATCGTAAATTTTTTCCCTAAATTTTTTATATGGGAAAGTGTTTTCATGTAAAATTTTTTTAATAGCATCTATATTTTAGGAATGTTTAATTATTTGAACTCGAATTCTTTGATAATTTTTTGCTAATATCTCTACATGTATATGTATTAATGGTTTTATTTGTTTAGATACATTGACAATTAACTTTTTACATTGCATACATTTTTGGTTTTAAAACAATTTTATACGTTATTGTTTTATTCAAATGTATTCATTTAGTATTTCACTTTCCATGTTTTATCATGTAATAATTTATTAACTAACAACTATACTATGAATGTTGAATTAAGTTTATATGCGCTATTGTTTTTTTACCATTGGTTTTTAAATCAGCTATGTTTAGTTCCTTCTAACTTGTAATTGAATGGTGAATGGGTGAAATTATTCACGTGTCAACTATATTACGCATGTTGAATTAACCAGATTATATACGCTAATGTTTTTACCATTTATTTTTAAATCAGATGTGTTTAAGTTTTTTCCATGTAAATTTTATATATGCTTTTGATTAAAAGTAAATTATGGAAAAGTCAAAATGTTTTTAATTATTTTTGCGATTGATTGAATTGACTAATGAGAATTATTTAGATGCAATAATTTTTTTAACTACCAATGTGAATCACGGATTACGCTTTTGCTTCATTGCTACATTTGACTTACTAGAATTATTTTGACAATAGTTTTTTAACTAGTGTTGCGAATTACGAATTTAAATTCTTTGTAAACATTTTGCTATTGAATTTAACATGCATCTAACTATATGTGTTTCAAGTTTATTACATTTAGATCAAATGCAGAATTGTGACTAATTTTGCAATATAAAACATTGGGAGAGTTGAACACCATGTGATGCATACAAAGTTGAACAATTGTGTGTAAGTTGATAAAGCTGGGTCAGTCAGCAAATTTTTAAAAAAAGTGAATAATCGCGTGTGAGTTGATACAAGTGTATCAGTCACCAAATGTGTACAAAAAGTGAAAAAAACATGGAAAGTCGATGAATGTGTATCAGTCACCAAATGTGTACAATCTGTAAAAAACATGGAAAGTCGATGAATATGTATCAGTCTATAAATGCGTACAAAAGTGAACAAAGTGGAAAAGTTGAAAAAGATGAATCAGTCACCAAAAGTATACAACCCAAAAAAATCAAATAAACCAAAAGAGAATGTAAAGAAAAGTTGGCTGTATAAAAGTTGGTAAAAGATGTAACAATCTGCAAATGTGTATAATTATATTTGAAATGTATCTATAAATTATATTAATAAAATAAAATTGAATGTTTAATTTTTTTAGAAGGCGAATTTCGGTTTTATACATAACCCATGTTTTGCTCTTTACAAAAATGTAGGTTGGTTTTATTATGTATTACGCCTTTAAGTATAGTGAATATGCGATCTCTTTGTTTAATTTCTACATTTAATATATAGATTTGAAAGTTTTCCCAAATTATATTGTATATGTAAGCTTCTCGAAATTATGGAAAATTTGATATGCATGGTTTGTCATTGCGTTCTGTGTTTTTACATGTAATGGAAAATTAGTTTGTAATATTATGTGTACATATCCCACAATGGGTTGTAAAATTAGCCAGCAATAGAAAATCACAAAAGCAAAAATGAAATTAGTCATACCAAAACAGTGTAAAATTGGCCCTAACATGAGTCACCATAAAATCAATTAAAAAACCATTTAGTGATAGTTGTCAAAAAATACATTAACATTTTACCCCCACCTGTCAAAAAGCACTTTGCGAGCTGTGTAATTCAATTAGTGAGCTGTCAATCAACATTTGTTAAGTAGCTGAGTCAGCACTTAAACGCTGCCTCCAATATTCATCATCTGTCACGTGACATGTGACGTCATAAGCTCTCGACCAATCAGAGGCGTTTTTGTGCATTCTCCCCTCCCTTATGTATACTACTAGTGCTGGCAACATAACTTCCAAGAGAATCAGTTGTTTGTTGACTAATATCCAATTTTTCTTGTGGGGTAACGTTTGTTTCATCTCATCAAATTTCTTATTAAAAAGTCACAACATGTAATTAAAAGGAACCTTTGATTCGGCCAGACTGGATAATCTGGATAAAATGCAATATTTTGTATTTATTTGTTTCCAATTCATGTACATTTTTATGTTGAGTATTCTATTTTTCATCAAATGAGATTAGATCGGGTTAGTGAATCAGTATTCAGATTGGGCTGGGTCGAGTAAGGTAATCAATTGTGTCAGATTAGGTAGAGGTTCTTTTATTGAATGCCAATCACGATCATTCATACAGAAATATGTGTCCAAATATTGCTTAACCAGTGCTTATCAATAATTCCAGTAATGTAGGTCATTAATTTCCAAAACATACATAATGTTTCACCTCAAAATCGAATTATATTAATACAAATGTCATGTAAATTAATTGACATTAGAAATAAATGTATTTCAAAATGTCGAAAATATATAATTGTTGAATGTTATTCTTACAATTAGTTTTCCCAGGAACAATATATTTGCATTCATGTAATTATCTATTTATAATTTTAATATAAAAATGTGTAGTACAATTGCTTTTAATAATTTCTCAATTGTCTAGTGTGACTACATAAGTGAGAATAATAATTTCTGAACAAAGTTCATCTCAAACACTTGCAAAGATCATCACCGAGTCTACACAATTTTTATTAATTAAAATACTGGATATTCAAAAATTGTTCAAGAATTGAAAACTTCTTGAATATTTATATTAAGGTTTTAATTTTTCAGTAATAAATATTAAAAATTATCAGAGAAAAGCAGTCAAATTTTTCAACTCCTAATCTAGCTACTATAAATGAATAAAATGCAGTATCAATAAAGGCACATATCCAAATATTTTTAAAATCTCTCGTGTAGTACCAATTCCAAAAAGGTAAAGATTGAAACACTAGACCATCCCCGTCCTGTATCCATTACCTCAATTATTTCTAGAATTATCGAGAGATTACTGTTTGACACAATAATATCTGACAAATACAATAAGATGCTTAACTCTAACCAATTTGGTTTCAGAAAAGGTTCATCAACAGAGTGCGCTCTTCTGAAAATCATTAATACAAGCAAAAATCACAGCAAACTTTACGATTATGTGAGAATATTTACTGTTGATCTCAGCAAGGCATTTGACTGTGCTCCAAGGCACAGGATTGTAGAAAAAATAACTAAATTAATACCCGATCAAAAACATGTAATTAACATTCTCTCAGATTTTTTAATGGAAAGAAGACATTATGTCGATATGGGCAAACATCACTCAGGATTACTTGCGACTAACTGTGGTGTTCCTCAAGGGACTATTTTTGGGCCTATCATGTTTAATTTACTATATGACGAGATGCAAATTTCTTCTGAATCTAGTAACTTGGTTAAATATTCGGATGATATCAATTGCATTATTCCCGGTTTCTATGCATACCCTGATCAAGCTGAAACAATTATTAAAGAACTTATGTCGTGGTGCAGTTTGAATAATATGTTTTTCAACACAAACAAATCTGCAGAGCTCTGTATCCAATTTCAAAAAGGTGATACACCTTGCAAAATTCATGGAATTCAACAAAAAAACAAAGTCTGAGTTCTGGGAGTGATCTTGTCCAATGACCTGAGATTTGATGAACACATGAATAAACTTGAGAAAAAAGTTTCTGCATTGATATACCTCCTACTCAAAATGAAGCATTTAAATTATAGCTTTGAAAACTTGAATTATTTATATAGAACAATGATTTCCGCTCATATAAGCTATTGCATAAGAGTGTAGGAGGTTGTTCACAACAAAACCTACACAAAATTGATCACCTCCAATGCAAAGCACAAAAAAATGGGATTATTGGAATCTTATATACCAATGAAGCAATTCATTTTGGACAAGGATAGCAAGCTATATGACAAAATAACGAGCAACAGTAATCATATTTTGAGAGGAATAATTCCCAAACGAGAAGTATATGCTGTTGATCGGTTACGAGAAAGGAAACCACTTTCTGGTTGCAGTGCAAGAAATAAATATACAAATTTCTTTCCTGATTGAATTCTCAAGAAATATTAAAAAAATAGTTCTTTTTTCTAATTTTGTAAATTATTAAGATTATCAGATGTTTTCTTTCTGAATCTAATAAATTATTATTTTTATTATTGGCATTATGCTTTTCTTTTGCTTGAAAATTGATGTAATTTTGCCACTTATGTTTCTTATCTTTGATTAAATCAATGCATTTGGAATCAATCCATGGATATGAAACAATGAGATTTTTTTGAATATTCGAATGAGAATATATTTATCTCGGCAAAATTTATTCAAATCAGAAAGTAAAGTTTCATAGCATTTCGTTAGGTGCTAATGAAGAATATGTGGAATTCCAGTTTTGGCTTTTTAAATTCTGAAGAAATTTTTTTGACACTTTTTGTTGACTTTTCCAAAATCTAGTGGGTTTACCTACTTTTAGTATATTCGAATGATGCAGTGATCTGAGTATGGAAATTCAAAACAAAAATAATTATAAGATGAAACATTTTCTGATATGATGAAATAGTTTATATTAGCATTGATTCTAGAAGGAATTGTTTTATTTATTAGTAAAAGATTGAAAGTATTAAGAAAATTCTTAAGCTTCCTTTTTTCATTATTGTTTAGAAGGTTTACATTACAGTCTTCCATTACCATTATATTTGTATTATAACTCAGTGCAGTAGAAAATTCATTTTCTACTAAGAAAAAACTATTTGTATAAGTTTTATTTAGATAATAGGAGATATTTAGCAACTGGCAATTAAAATTGTTGTTTGGATTTCGAATATCAACCCAAAGACTGTCAAAAGTTGAGTCTTTTGCTATATCTGTCCAAAGTTTTGGTTTGAGTATTTTGGGTATTAATAACATAATATTTTCTTTTTTTGTCTTATTAAAGTGATTGGTTGGATTTCTGCGCTTTATAAATATTTTAAATTTAGAATTATTGATTGACCAAGATAAGTTATCACTGTGATTTGCAAACCAAGTTTCAGTTATGCCCTGAATAAATTTTGTACCCAGTTCAGTCTACATTCTGAATTTTTAATAGAAGGATTCTGAAAATTTATATGCAAATATTTAAACGAATTTATTGAATTTATGTTTGAGAATTCTGAATATTAGTAAATATTATCAGTTTTAAAAGGACCAGGATTAATCTTGATGTTTGATATTAGTAATAATAGTGTTAGTACTAGAAAAAAAGAATAAAGAATGCTTTATTCTTATCAAAAACAGCATTTTAGATGTATTTATGTTGTATCTTAACTTAGGTCTATTATTAGGCAAGAAGGTTTCTCTAACACATGTAGCATTGAAATTTGAACTAAACATAATTATGATTAAGTATAATATAGAAAATGAGTTATTGGCGATAACATAAACTAGGCGAAATATTCGCCATAAACCAAGCATAGTTAATTTACCGTTATTAGAAAAGTCTAAGAAAGTTTCTAATTCTGTGAACCTCAGCAGGTGACAACAGTGGTGTTGTTGAAAGAACATTAGCATAACTTCATTTTGTGTATATTGGTGGTGAGAATAAAGGCTGCTTTAGTGGAAATTGTTGTAATGTGTTTGACAATGCTTGTAAAATAGGTCTGTGTGTGTTTGAAAAGCAGTGTTGATGTTGAGGTGGCAGAGTAAGAGATAGAGACTTGGCAGTGTCTGCCTTTTCATCAAGCAATCTTTGATTGAATACACGGTGTGGCTGCTTGTTAAAAAAGACTTTGATAGACTGTGCAAGCCTTCCATAACATTTTGTGGAGTAGTGGATTCCATTTTTAGTGAATAAACTTTATCAACAGTAGATACTAAATAAAAAAGTTGAAATTATCAAAAACACTATAATTTAACAGTTGGGTGTTTGTTTAATAAATAAATTTTGGTCAACTGATTTTTTTAAACTCCTCGTCCTTAGGAAAAGGAGCTATTTCACCAAGAAAACTTTAGCTGGACTAAACTTAGTTTTAATAACATTAGTTAATTTCTTATACTTATCTGTAAAATTTTCGTTCTTTTGCAATATATCGTTTCTGCCTATCATAATGAGAATTCTCTTTAAATTTTTTGATTCAGGATTAAAAGGTATTACATCTGCTCTGTCTTCAATGGTTGCTCCCGGATAAGAATGAACGTATGTGGAAGTCGTTAGTAATCCCGAAGCTTTAAGATGGCGATACATAGATGATCCAATTGCAAGCAATTCAGCTTCTGCTCCCAAATGTTTGTGGCGAGGTATCTTGTTATCTGTTTGAGAGAGCAAATGTTAAAATTCTGGTTTAACATACATAGTTTTGTTGGCTGATTCAGTTTGCGTTTCTTTGATAGCCACTAACATGTTAAACAAGATAATTAGCTCATCTCTGCCAAGATTCTGTAGGGGAGCTAATAATTTCGTTTTGATTAATTCCTCTTCAGGCAGTGCATGATCGAAGTAGTGATAATTGCGGTAAACACAGCGTGCTCGTAAGTACCAACTGCTCGCTTTGAAAGCATCAGTAATCTTTTTGAAATCGGTAATCTTTTTAAATAATCATAAATTATTGTCCAAATGACAATTCAGTTGCAGAAAAAATCTATCAACATCAGACACACTTATACAAAAAATAGACGACTGGAGAACATTATTTGTTTTTAAAAAATTAGTTGTATTGCCTGTAAAGACCTCTCAAAAGCGTTCGATTCCATTAACAGTGATATACTAATAAAAAATTAATAAATATTGGGTGGGTTTTTCTAAACAGTGCTCATCTAAAATCTAATTACTTAAGTAATAGACTTCAGCAAGTTGAATTTAAATGATACTTTTAAAATTGGTTATCAATTAATAATGATGTTCCTCAACGAACAGCACTAGGCCAACTGCTTTTTAATCTTAATGTGAACAACCTGACGGAAACGGAAATGATCGACTGCGAGATATCCAATACGTTGATGCTACACCTATTTCCTGTGGAAATAAATCTTTAGATACAACTAAAAGTTATTGAATCAAATTGTATGAAACTGAGCAACTATTTTAGCATGCATAGATTACGGACTAAAGTGAAAAACTACTAAAGATCCTTAATATTAATGTTATTCATAGACATTAAGGAATACTTAAAAAATTATCTTTCATTAAATTTATAGAAAGCCAAATGATACACGTTTGTTTTCAATTTCAATTCAAATTCACCTGTAGCATACAAAATAGCAATAATTAAAGAAGCAATGCATAGAATTTTTAAGTCTCAATTTCTTATGACATCAGAAACCAAGAAATAATCAAACTAAATTCGAATCTGAAGAAGAAAGAACATTCAAGTGATTTTACTGACAATTTTTTAAGAAACAATGGATGAAATATTGAACAACAAGCAAGGAAAATATTCAAATAATTTTGAACACAATGTTATAATTGAATATAGAGGTATGCACACAATAGATGTGATAAATCAAATAAGAAGTATGAATGATATAAAAGAAAATGTAAGAATTGTTTATACAACGCAAAAGCTTAGAAAGATCAATGACAAAGATATCCGAAAAGTCCAATGTTATCTTTAAAATCAATTGCAAATGTGGTGAAAACTGTATTTGGTATAGTAGCAGACAACTAGGAATAAACGAACACCAAACTAAATCAACAATATCAGACCACCTAAGAAAATGACATCAAAAGAAAATTATTGCAGCAAAATTTAAGATCTACCAACCCTAAAAAATTAAAAAATAATCAAAAGTATATACATAAAATCAATGCGACCAAGTCTTAACATAAAAGATGATTACATATATAAGCAGAAATTACAAATTAACGCTTAATTGTATATTATCTTTTTTAAGAAATAGTGCATATTTAGAAGGAATTTTTTGTAAAGTGCCAATGCTCAATTCGAGCAAAATATATCTTTTACATGTAGTCTAATGCGCGTAACAAAAATACCTATGCAAAAAAATATATGCAGATGGCATAAATAATATCTATAAATTGAGCTAAAGTTAGGCCATTTTAAATAAATTTTTCCTGCCAGGATGACAGGTTTTCAATGCTTAACAAAATACATTCTAGTCAGAACTTCTTTGCCCGAAACGAATTCTTGATTTAAATCATTGCAATAGAATCATTTTTGTTCTTAGTTCTGTATATTGCAGTATTTGTTAGGTTTTATAATAACATTGAAATTCAAATTTGTCTATTGTAAAATTTAAATGCTCTATGTGAACATTATGCCGATTAGGTTTTTCAAAAGTAAATTTTTTCCAGAACATTATAAATTTAGAATGAGGCAAATATTTGACTACGAAACTCGTTGATCTTATCCACAATTGATGTTATAAAATGAACAGAAATAGTTACAATTGAAAAGTTCGATACGCAATGCAGATAACAGAGCTTAGTAAATTTTTCGACTTTTTAATTGATTGTCAATCAGAATGATGAAAATGGTCATTGTTGTTATGGGTCACGGAGAATTGTGTTAGTTGCTCCGAGAATGAAAAGTTTTCAATTTTTAAGGAGCTTATGGATGGTCAGTAGACCATCCATAAAGTTAGATTTTGCATTAGTAAAATGGGCCCATTTACTAGTCACATTCCATCTTGAAAAATCCACTTCCCTTGCTAGGATAGATTCCTTACGATGAAAACAGTGCCTAAATTTCTTACATAACATCAACAATACATTAATGTGTTGTAGTTTGGATGGGGAATGCTGAAGTAGTGCAAAACGTATCAATTGCTTTATCTTTTGACTTTCACAAAAATTATTGGCTATAGGCATGGCAATACTTTTGATCTGTCATTAGCATCACAAATATTACATCTCCAATTTTCCAAAAAATTATTGAATTTTATAATTGACTGATAGTTTGAACTTTAGCAATAAAGATAAATCACTAATTTTAACAAAATATACGTTTGTTATGTGATGAATAAATAATCTCCTATCTTATCTTATATTTATGGATTCAATGAGATAGATTGGCCGAATAGACATGAAAAGTAAAAAATACAAATACGAGTGTTAAGAGCAAGTAGTAGTCGATAAGCATTTATTAACTGATAAACAAAATGTACACATTTTCAAATTATAAAAAATCAATTTAAAACATTATAACACAAAATACAAAGAAATTCTTCATAAGATAATCAAGAGCGCGCTTATTTAAATTAAAACACTAAATTTTAATGCACTATTTTAACAAATACAAACTAAATTCGTCTGTTAATTTTACAAAAGCACATTGTTTGGAATACATTATCTTTTAAAATGCACTGCAACAATATAAAAATTAGACAAAGACTTTTGCCATGGCATCAGCACCTCCAGAGGCGATGAACTCCTTAGTAGGATGGAACGTTACGTCAAAGATGGATTCGTCAAATTTTTTACGATGAGCTGTAATTTCTTGAACACAAGTTTTTGTTTCAATATTCCACAAGCGCACTGAAGAATCATGACCTTCAAAAACAAATTACCATAATATAAACATGTACATATACATGCATTAAAGCTATTACTATGTATTTTGAAAATAACTAGCATTGCATAAATGCTCACTGATAACTAAAATGAGATAAATGCAAATAAGGGATGATATGCGACAAGCGCTTTGAAGCAGGTGACGTAAAGCTGGGGATTAACAAGAAACGGTAGTTCGGTTAAGGAGCTTAAATCAATTCCTATAATTCACTGTACAGACAAGTGTGTTTAAATATATCCTGAAAATATTTTTGCTATATATATATATATATATATATATATATATATATATATATATATATACATAAAAAGATATTGGCGCTTTGTAACATAGTAATTGAGTGTCTTTATTACAAAGCGCCAATTGTTATTGTTATCCTGAATTTACTCTAATTTTTTTTGCATCTTGCCATTCAGTCTTTCTCTGCAAGACATAAAAAAATATCGCATTTCAAATTTTTTTTTCAAAAAATAGAATTTGTGGTACTTTTTGTATATATTGGCGTTTCGCAAATTGCATTTACTTTTCAGAATTCTCCCTTCAAATTTCGAATAAACATTGTATATTCACATGTACTATATGCTTAAGTTAAATTTCACACAAAAGTATTTAATAAGTACTGACAATTGGTACACGAATCTTATCGTTTGCAAATGTTAGGGTAGAATGTATGAAACCGAATTTTAGTAATCATTAGAGACAGAATTAAGGATGATGAACAAATTTCGAATAGCACTCCAAAAAGAATAAATCGAATGCAACGGAAAATAACTCGACGTTTAAAGCAAAACTTTATGCAAGAATGCATTCTTTGTGAAAAAAATCTAAAGAAGATTCGAGATCATTTAGCCTACAAGTCCAAACAACTTTCAACACAATTTCGTAACATCATTATTGATTTCTATAAAACTCAAAATTCTAAGCGGATTTATGAATGCTCCCAATGCCACAGGTAAACTAAGGTATATTATGTGAAATTAACTGATTTAGGCGATTCTGAAATGCTACAAGAAGTTGCCATTGTGATTCAACACTTAAACTTGTGGATAATCCAAGAGATAAAAAATATCTTCCAGAAATCATCAGGGCTATTATGCCTAAGGAAAATGTTGTAAATCCGTTTATCATACTGAAAGCATCTGAAATCACAACGGTTATTTTGATAATGCTAAATCGATATTAGAATCATCAGAGGTTGACGAATCTTCCATAAAAGCTACTCGTAACGAAAAATTTCAGCAAATGGTATAATTAAATCCAATATTTTAAAAATTACGAAAGTTATTTTACAAGCATTAAGCAATTTCTACGCTATGTTGAACTTTATGAAACAAATTATATTTAATTTAGCTTCTTGGTTTTCTGTTATTGAAGACATTAAAGGACCATACAAAATATCTGCTGGAAGAGAAGCACAAAATGAAAATCTAAATTTGCCAAGCTTTGAATTTCTTAAGGATTTGCGGAAAAAAGTTCAGGAAACACTAATTACTTTGCCAGAAGTCACTGCATATGAACATCAGATGGCACTAAACTGTTTTTATATGCAATCAAATTGTTATATTTTTTAGTTGTATTTAGCGCCCAATTCAAATTAGCCTAGTAGGCCTATTAAATTCGGTTTTTTATGCATGGATATGCTTAGCATGGTGTTTAATCATGTTAATTCAAAATTGGTGAATGTTTCGTTACTAGAATTATTTATATTTTAAACATACATGGGCGCTCTATACACTACTATTGATTTATAGTGTTTCAGAATGAATGAATTGTGGAGACGATGAATTCTCTACTGTGATTAGCACTATTGATTTTAAGATAACTTGTAATTGCTTAGCATCTATGCATATAATATATTTAGACTCTACAAAGCCAATCACTGTAGGAAGATTCGCAAATTAACACAAGCAATTCTAAGGTATATACATATCACTACAAACAAATATTCTAATAGCTTTTAGGATATAAAGAATAGACTGATTGCAAAAGCTTTATCAATAAAACGGGTTAAAAAAAGTAACGGTCTTTAAACATAATTCGATATAGTATCTAACGATTATCGCCGTCAACCTATCAATGTAAAAAGAGGTAGACCAAAGAAAACTAAAATTTGAAAAATTCAAAACAAAGAGCAGCTATGTATAATTTGCAAGAAAACTGTTTGCAAAATGAGATCTCATTCAAATAAGCATAAATTAAGCAATGTTACAAGAATGTTTATTCTAGACTATTATAGAACTCGTAGTATTAAAAAGTATTTTCTTCTAAAATTGTATGGGCATATTTATCATATAAAGAAAGGGGATCTATAGCTTCAGGTAACTATGAAACTACAAATCTTCAAGCAAGTGCAGATGTATTAAGGCATATTTTTAATACTACTAAGGAGTTAAGAAATACTAAACATTTTATAGATATAATCGAAAAATTACGACAAACCAAAAATTATTCTGCAGGCACAATTACGAATTACATTACTCAACTTAAAGGTTATATTAGGTATGTTCATCTAAATTGAGAAACAGTTAAGTTTAAACTGGAAACTTGGAATGTCACATTATCGGAAGCTTCAAAAATATATTCAAAAGCATCTAATAGAGAGTATGCGTCAAAGTTCAAAAAGAGCTGTTCAAAAAAGTTCATAGTAAGCAGTTAGTGGCACGCGTTACGAATGATATTTATTACCAACTGAATATCAATAATCTTTGAACTATAATGATGAAAAAGCAATAATTTTGTATTTCTGCAGTGTTCATTAAATGTAAAAAGTGGCTTGATGTTACCTACGAAGACGTAAAAAATTTAGAATGTGGCAAGTACAACTAAATTTCTAACAGTAGACAGAAGCATTAAAGATTGTCAAAAAAGTGGTTGAAAAAATTAACGTATAAATTTAAAAACCTTCTGGAAACTATCCAAAATATATATTTGGTAATTTTCAAAATAACTGGGAAATTGCAATGAAACAAAAAATATCAAATATGATAAAAACGCATTTCTCCTATGCAACAGAATACAACTTCAATGCAAACTCACTAAGAAAAATGTGGGATACTGAAATTTCTGGTGGATTAATAAACAGCGAATTAAAACGTGCTCATTATGAGCAAACAGGCCATGGAGAGACAACAGCTGAGCGTTATTACACCCAATCAACAAGTGATGAGCGTTTCTCTGAGCTAATAAGTTTCTATAGCAAATCATTGAATACAAATGATACTGTAACTGCGAATAAAAAACGTACAACTAGCAAAACATCTAATCGTGCACGTAAGCAATCTTGTGCAAAAACTGAAATCGTATCAGGAAACTGAGGATGAAGGTCCCTCGGCCTTACCAAAATTGAATAAAATTGATAAAGAGTTAATCAAATACGCACAAGATTGTACAAGAAAGGGAGAACTACGCAATTTGCTAATGGAGAGAAACCTGAGAATTTGTGAACCACGTTTTGCAAAACTCTGCAAATATTTAAGCATTGATTAATGTTTTTCTATTTTTTAAGAATTTGTTATAAATTGTTGTGTGAATTTTATATGTGTTTAGATTTTTTCCTTTTAAAAAACTTTAATATTTATATAGATAGGAACAGAGATGTTATAAACACAAGTAACCAATATTTCTTTAAAAAAACTATCCTAAGATTCCTGTTTCTATAAACAAAAACCGCCACTATGAAAAATAATAATTGATTTCTCACTAGCAATGTAGGACTACATTTCACGCTTTTCCTCTATATTTTCAAGCGATACATAAATCTATGCATTAAATATTTTTTTGCAAACTGATATACAAAAACGGTACTTAAGAAAAACATTTAAATATATTCTAACAACTCAACACAGACAGATCCGCATCGAATTTAACTCCGTCTGTTTATCGAAGCTTTCAACTCAAGGTGTCTATTGCTCCAGGATAACAGTAACTTGTAAGAATCACCTACATGAAGTAACACACTGCATTAAGGTTCATAAAGATTTGCATAGAAAATTATTTTATAAAGACCCGCCATTGCCACTCACAATGATTTCGACATTGTCATAATTGTTGCTTAGTTTCGATATTTGAAGGATTGCGATAATTTAGTTTTAAAAAGAGCAGTATATTCAGCAAAAGCAATTCGATATGCCTTGATATTAAGTTGCACATTACTCTAATCATATATGCTGTGCTCCAAGAAATTCCCCTTCAATCTGTATACTTAATAAGGAAGATATCTTTTTGCAAATATGAATAAGCATTTTTACATAACGACTGAATTTCGAAGAATTGGTACTTGCTCTTTGATAAGATGTTTTGCAGAGCTGTATATTGGTAGAGAGTTAGTTGCAATTGATGATTCCAGTGAGTTATATAAAAGAATAATGTGTTTCACTATATTCGGTTTGAAGAACAATATCCCATTCGTGCAATGAAACCAGTATCAATTGAGATTTGTTCAAGGCTTAAATTTTGAAATGCATCACTTTGTTTACTTAAATATAAGCGGTTCTTGTTTCCATCTTTTGAATTCAGAGTGTTTTTGGAACAAAATGGAATTGCGGGAGAAATACATATATCAAGCAGGAATTACCATGAGTTTATGAAAAAGTCAACTTGCTCAAACTAAACCTCCAAAGATCACAAACAAAATGGTTCATCTCAAAATGTTCAAGCAAGATGTGCAGCCAGAACTGAATATCTTTGAACAAAATTTCAACAGAGAAGCATATTTTCTAAATAGTTCTGATGTTTAAGGTTTTTTCAATACGTGGTGGTCTATCAAATTCAAAAAATAGAATCTAATAAAATAGTGAATGACCAGGAGCCATAATTCCGGATTACAATGACAGATTGTGTTAAGAAGTGGAAAACTTTAATAATATCAAACAGTGAAATGTTTTTTTATCTGCAAAGAGTTCTGCAGCATTAGCTAAAACTAAGATGTGATACTGCCCTTATTACTGATATCCTTAATGATTATTATGCTTCTATATTTACTTCATGGTTTTAAACAGATCACTCCAGCGACTGTTTGGCCAATACCTTCAAAGAGGGACATTTTTAGTTGATTTGAAGGATGTTAACGGCTCCGAAAAGATAGTTGGATTAAGTCACTGCTCAACACTGACGAGAACATCTCTGGCAATTTGAAAGAGGATGACTACAGAAAAAATGCATTCTTGAAATGTCTTTCACATGAGCTCAGAAAAGGTTTGGATGTATTGCGATCATGTGATAGTTATGCGACGTAATTGTATATATTGCTGGATATATCGAAAGTAGTTTTATACGCATAAAGCCAAAAGTTTGTTCTGAACAGAGTTTCCGCGCATTGCAACTTATCAATTTCCAAGCCGAACTGAGAACAATTTCCAGGCAGTAATATGGTGACCACACACCTTAAACTCTAAATTTCCAGCCATTTCCAGACTGAAATTAACGTAAATTACCACATTGGATGAAATTTCGTCAACGGGTAAATCATATGGTTATCAAACAGACGCAATCACGCAATACATAAACAGTTATTCGTATTTTATTCGCTTAAATAACCCTTTTCTACATCATAAAATGTAGAGAAATAAGTTATTTTTGCAGAATATATGCACGTGCAAAGGACTCATTTTGTCCAGTTGATTTCAAAAAAATAAAATGAGATATATACAATTACATATATGAAAATTTCTAAGACACAATAGTTGGCAAATCACTCAAATCAGACAAATTAATATTTTGTAAATCACTATAGTATCTATATGCATTTAAACAACATTTTTATTAGAAAAACGCCAATGTTATTGTAAGATTTTAAATTTGCAATTTCGTAAAAGACCTCAATGCAAATACAAATGTTTTGAAATCACATGAAAAATCATGAACATTTACTGTAGATTTCTAGGTCTAGGTATGATGGCAGCTATTCTTGTAAAATTTTTATTAAACATTCACAACATACGAGGCTTTGTTAGTATTAATTTTAAAATCAATATTTAACCAGTGATTTTTAAATAAGTTACACGCTTCTTTAGATGAATATTGAAATATGTAATATACGCATTTGAAAACCTTACATCAAAATATTTTCCTGTAATAAAATCACAAATTGTGCGCTAGAATTTCACCGGGCTACTTGTAATGAAGAAAAAAATTGAACAATTTACCTGTAGATAAACTTTTCCTTTTAGAGTCTATTAGCATAGTCAAGTACATACAAGAAATGCATGAAGTTTGCTGTTCTACTTGAAAAATATAAAATATTTCTACATATTTTCGAACAAATTGTTCAAGGCCTCCCAATGCTAATGCGAATCAAAATTTCTAAAGACTAGTTATTTCTCTTTCCATAGATAGACCACTAATATCGAACATAAAATTATAGTTAACTGCTCGCCAAATGCTGGGAACGGAGAGTTCGCGCAAAGCTGCACCCACAAAGGATCGCGATCTTGTGGGAGAAAAGACACCCCTCTATCTTAGGGTGCTTTCAAATTTACCTCCTAGTCATGCTGAAAATCGTCTATAAGAAGATGGCAAATTTAAACAGCATCTCGTGGCAGATAATAATTTCTAAATCGCCTTGCATTTGATAGGCTTACTTCAAGAAATGTGTCTATTGGAATGGTGCAAAAAGACAGAATTGGAAAAGGCAAATTTCCAGCTGTTGCAAAAGTGATGAAGGAAAAGCAACGTTGAAATATCTATATAGTAGTTCGTGATATCAAGCTGTGCTTAACAAGATAGTTAGATAATGGAGTTGTTACTGCAATTTCAACTGTTGATCAGGAACCTATTCCTAACATTACGTGTTAGGTCAGTGACAACTTCATTCGAACTTAGGTACATTATCGCCGCATATTTGTAATGACAGAGCACAGAAAAATTACAGTAGAAAGTCAGAAAACACTTATGAACGATAGCTAATTAGAAGTACTAGACGTTAAAATTTGGAATTGATAAAAGTTCTAAATAAAGCATTATATGTTATGACAAAATAAATGACACGTGTCTTGCACCCAAATATTCATAATAAATATAATGTTCTAATTGTAATTTTTTACATTTACACGAGTGGGTGCATATATTTCCACTTGATTAAATGTTACACAGCCGTTAAAACCGTAATAGAAAAAAATATTAAAGTTTTGTTGATTTGAATATTCAAACACCGAGATACATTGTCTTAATAGAAAAAAGTTGGCAACAATTAGGTTAAAGTATTTTCCAGACATCAAATACATCCGAGACTGATTGGAAATGTTTATTAGTATGTGCTTTAAAAAATCTGATAAGGGGAGATTGTCCTGACTTGACATTTGAATTCTCATACTGCAAATAGTTGATGCAGCCACCTTCAAATATGCATGAAACAAACAGTGACATATATATGATCGTGAAAAGTGAATGCAACCAAAAAGGAATACATTTAGACAAGAGCATTAATTTGACAAGAAAATAGAACACCCTGTCTGAAACTTTTTTTGGTAATGCATCTTAAATTCCATTTTGCGAAGACTAAGTAACTCATTAAAGGATCATTAACTGTTCCCACAAATGCTGTCGTCCAGTATGTCATCGATGCTTATAAAATTATTCGAACTTCAAAGCTTCGATCAAGAATAGCGACAAAAACTGTTTTCAGACAATTTATTCATTTCTTATGTGAACAATGATATTTGTGGTTTAAAAATGGAAGGGCATCGAACATTTTTGTAACAACCAACGGAACCTGTCAACATATATTCTAGTAGCAGACAAGTTACGAAACTTCAAAAGAAAAAATTATCATTTTTGTTGTTTGTCATTTTACTATTTAGTTGCATGGCGTTATGTTTAATATATCGTACTCATATGTGATTAATTGTAACATATTTTTTCGAAAATGCAAACAATCAAGCAAAATATTTTAAGTAAGCTATGGTATGAATCAGATTGCATAAATGCCGTATTAAGACTCAATATTTGCTATCATTCCTTTCGATTGCCCATAAAAAACTCTTTGTTCCGAAGAACAAGATATTTTACAGAAATTAAAAGCGACCAGTGTTTAGGTAGAATTAAGGTCATCCGCAAATATCAATTCTGATTGATGACTACAATGATATTAGAAAAGGCAAACACTAAAACAATGAATGAATGAAAGCTTACTGCCTGAGAGAAGATATAGACCATTTGGGTCAGTTGATAAACTGGTTACAGAATCTAAGTGGGCCACCATTGAATTAATGAGTTTTCCGCTATTGTTATCGAAAAACCTAAATGTTATTATATTCCATTGAGGTCTTATTGATGAACAACGTACCGTATACACTTATCTTCATGAGCTGTTATGGTAAGAGGCATTGTTGGATGAGTTGTAAGGGCATTTATTTGAGTGTAAGGCTCATCTAAACATGTATATATAAATAAATGAAAATAATTAAAATAGATATCGTATATTAAAGATTTTGCCTGTTGACATTATTGTATACACTTTAACAACCAATTATTAAAGTCATAATTCCTCGATCGGTATCCGGTATTGGACTATTACCAATGAGTGTTCTACTAAATATTTGACAATTGTAAGATTACCAATAGAAGAGGTAAACATGATATTCTATTAGATCGAATTCTATTGAAATATAGAAGCAAATTAAAATGACCCTCGCGAGATTAGAAATTGTGAAAAATATATTTGTAACTTTCCAATTATGCACTCCAGAAAACCAATTGTTTCATTTGTCGGAACAGTAAGTTACAAAAGGATATTAAAAGGTGTGTTCCCACTATCGACTTTTATCAGATGAAAATAATTTAGATGATTTGCTAAAAATCAAATGTAGCGTTTCCACTATCGATTTCCATCAGCTGCTAAGTTTTCACACAATAGACTTTTATCATGGTTTTTTTCTGATAAAAGTCGTACTTAAACCACCTGCCACAACATCGACAATCTCAACTTACAGCAAAGTCGCTATAGTATAGACAAAACGATATTTTAAAATTCCTGTCTTAAAAAACAAAACCAAGCAAAACTATGGACACTTCCATCCCTAAATGCATGCTGTAGCAACTCAAAGACGCAAGACAAAATGCCTAAGCGATGAATTATTAGTGTGGGAATATTTGGTATGCAGCATAAAGAAATTAGTTAATATGGCCAATGAAAAGACTTTCACAAAATCAACGGTTTAAAGAAAATTGTGAGCAAAGATAATCTTTTGAGTATTTTTGTTAATGCCGTACGATCGTAGTAAGAAATTCGTTTACTTGAAAATTCGGTAAATTTTCTATTTTTTGATATCCATAAGAAAGGTATCTTTTCAAAATAGACTAAAGGAGTTAATATTAAAATACTACTGAATATACTATTAAAAGTTGACAATCATTACATAAAGATTTTTAAATTTTAGAGTGTTAGCTGTTTGATTGTAACAGTTCTAAAAAGAGAAAATGAATACATAAAAATACTCAATAAATAAAATTTTTGAAAATTAAGTGTTTTTATTGAAATTCATACTTTTAGAGCATTGATGACGTTGATGTGCATGAATGCCTCGAATATTATTTCGTAATAAAATTCAAAACATACCCAGTGAAAGTGCAAAATGAACAGAAGGTTGCCCAGTTTCAACATCATACATGTATACATCAGAGGTGTTGTAACCAACGATAGCGCGATTGCTATCGGAAGCCACGAATTGAACAGCAATTGGACGGACGTCAGCTAAAACAAAAGATTTTTGTTTTGAAAACAAAAGAAGCATACTTTTTGGAGATACAAATTCTCGAAATAGTGCATTTTCTTCATTTGTTTTCCATAATTTCACAGTTCCATCAGCAGAAGTAGAAAGCAAAACTGACTGTACTGGATGATGGGATAAACACCAAACAGCGTCCGTATGATTTGTAAATGTGCGAGATAAAACCCCACTTTCTAAAATATATAGTTCTATTTAATTACAGTATTTTGCATTCAATTCTAAAAAACATTAATTTGACTAAAAAATAAATGATATCTATTAACTTTTAAATATTTATTTAATAGTTAATTTAGTTTAAATTTATTTCAAATATTTATAAGTTTAAACAACATTAAGTTCATTTAAAGGTTAAACTAAATCGTTATTACCAACACTAAATTTTCAGATTAAAAGTTTTGCTTAAAAGCGCAACATTTCAAACACGGTCTGTCCCATATCCTACTACGGCTTTCACGTCCAATTATTCGATTTTCTATTTTGTTCAGCTTAATTGAATTTCGAATTTCAGATGTTTTTGCTAAAAATGTATTCTTCAATTACTTTGTTCTTTTAAAGAATAAAAAATAATTTTTACATGTTTGACTTAGATTAAATTACTTTCTTTGATCACGATCAGAAAAATATTATTTTGGGCTATTATTCAGGTGATGGCAAGTGTGTACTAAAATTAAAAAATGAATACCTAACTCTAAAAAGTAGATGTCAGTAAAAATATTAAAGCAAATTTTCAATCTTATCATATGCAGAATGATGAACGGATTAGGTCACAAAATCTAAATAGGGTTAATAAGTCCGCATAAGTATGGACTGTCTAACATTAGTAGGCGATTATTTCACACATAAAATTGACCAAAACCTGATTGCTCCATTGTTCAATAGTACTCCATAACTTTAGGTGAAATATCAACTAGGTGATACATAGGTAAAATGCATTAATATTAGACAGGAAGCAAGCTGTTTTACATTTTCAAACTAGAATCAAAAGAATGAAATAGCTCCAAAAATGAAATTTAGGTTGTAGGAATAGGCGCAAAATTGAAAAAAAGTTGGTGGCAATTCACCCATATTATACACTGGATCCGCTCTTGCACTTCAATATTACCAAAACCTGCCTGTCAATAAATTTATATTTAACTAAGCCAATTATTCTACGGTATAAATAAAATCTAAAGCCATAAAAGAAATGTATGTGTATATAGGTGCCGAAATCTACCATAAAAGTTTTTTGGCAATATATGACTAAGATATATAATTCAACACAAGCTAACTAAAAATACAAGTCGAATATTTGAATGCATCCGGATAATTGTATGCATAGTTCCGATAATTGAATACACAAGTCGGATAATTATATGCACAACTCGGATATTTGCACGGGAAAACTCTAGATTATGACGACTTTGCGTAAAAACTCAAATACCGATGGTTCCCAGATAACCACGTATGCTAAAAGTATCAAATTTTCATTTAACAGGCTTTACATTCGATGTTTGATTGAACTAAACAAATTTGGTCAATCAGTTAAAGCTTTTATCCGTTAAATTAGAAAGACATGCAGGTTAATTCATTTGGAAAACATATTCATGTTTGAAAGTGGCTTCACAATATATTTTAAATTAACAAGCGATAACCGTGCCAAATACACTTTGAACTTTGTACATGAGTCAAACACCGATTTCCATTAAAAAACATCTTCGACGGGAGAATTTTGCAACGTTTTCACATTCCGCTATTAATTACATCTCAACATCTTTAACAATTTTAATTTTCCAATGATTGAAACGTGCTTTGTAAATACTAAAATTTTAGTGACCAAATGATTTTCAATGTAATAAAATTACAACTTTTATTAGTTTCGTTTCAGTGACTAATTTATTCCAAATCACAAAAATAGCAACCCAGCCCTGTGGTCAGCTATCACAATGTCTAAATCAAAGGTGAAACCACCTAGAGAAAATTCGGGAAATAACTAAATATATGATAATGCAGCGAACTCTTCTTAACGTTTAACAAACATAACCTAAAAAATAAGCACAATGTTTACATAGGAGAATTGAAAAAACATGAATATGCATTATTTTTAACACTGTATATAGGCAGTATTCCATTGGAAATAGAGGATGCGAACGTTTTAGTAATTTCTTATAAATTCTCATAACTCAAACCAAAAATATAAATGTCTAACGTATTAACTATATATGGTAATTTCTTCATTATATGAATAGCAAATACGTACAATATCTAAAACTATTGCTCAATATAATTCGTAAAAATATGTTTGACTGAAATATATGTCAAATTAAAATGATATATCTTTAATAGAATATTCAAAGAAAATACACACCAAATGGATCATAAGGATCGATATTGGCATTGGGGATGGACCAGCAAATAATAGTAGAATCAGTACTACAGCTGTAAACCTTGTCACCAACGGGTGAAATAGCTAAGCTTAAAACCGGACCTCTAAATTCACAATGAAAAATGAAAAGTATACATCGATCTTACAAATGCCCTCGAAATGTATACACGGGCTCGATATCAACACATGCAGATTTCTTACTGGGGACAGATTTAGTTAGATTCCATAACTTAACAGTGTGATCTTCAGAGCCAGTCAACAAAACTTGCTCAGTTTGATGGAAACGTACTGATCGCACACAATCGAAATGACTAAAAATTATTAATTTAAACTATGTATAAGGGTTTAGTTAAATGTGAAGTTACATAAAAATGAAATCAACTTCAAATTTGACAAAAAACCTGCGCAGTGAAAATTTCGGACTCCAAGTTTTTCTAAATTCATCTTTGTTAATGGAACGCACATCATAATGCAGTGGATCAGCTTCATTGGTAATTGTTAAACCTGCCAATTCACCCAACCCAAAAGCTGCTTCTATTGATTCTTCTTCACCAATTTTGCGAGTCGGAGAAGGCCCGGGAAAGTGAAATGGCATATCTAAAAGACATAAAAATTAGATAAGATATTATTACAAGTCACTTATTAGATGAACTTCTAGAAGAATTAGAATTCTTTGCATTTCATTACACAGGTTCAATTACTCTGAATAATATATATGAACAATAACAGGCCGTAAACCTTAAAATACAATTACATTAACTTACTTTTGTTCATCTCATTGCTAATAGGAGGACCAAAATCCATATGTGAAATCATATGAGATTTTATTTGACGTGATGCAACATCAGTTTCAGAATATGCAGATTCGGAATCAATATTCTAAAAGAAATAAATATAAGCCTGCAAAATTAAAATCTAACCACATTAACATTTTTAGATTCACTCCCGTCGGACTCATCATCTGCGGTTTCACCTTCATCACCATCATCATCCTCAACATCAAATTTTTCTTGATCAAGAAACTTAAAACTATCCAATACAGTTGCTTCACTAACTAAGCCATCTTCTCCGACCAATCCAGGCTTTAATCTACATAAATATATTTAGATAAAAACATACACAGTCATGACCATATTTCACTAGCCACTTCAAAACCACAAAAATAAATGCGTGTACGTGAGCGTAAATGGTATTATTTACTGACAACCAATACAAATTTAGCCTTAGCAACATCTCAGCCACTTTTATTGTGTATGTAAACAAAGAACAGTTAAGTATTTTGAGATCATGTAAGATTAATACTCTTGCTGTATCCCGCGCCATAAGCGCTGTTAGTCCTGTGCGTATTTCTAAATTACCTAGTGTATTCACTATTCAAAGTCATTTCGAAGGAGGATTTCAACCATACAAGCCAGCCAACAAATCCCGCTTATCACTATAAAATGTTCATCACATTATTGTGTTTGCAATATTGGACTGTGGTTCAAAGGCTTACATCAATGTTCGTATAATTAGTATTAAATGTTAAAAATATTTTAAAGATTACTTTTTAAGTTCGGATTCAATTGAATTTAATCGAATATCACCGGAGGTTCCTTCCTTAAGGTCCAATATTCCACTACCCTCACCAGAAGTTAGACCAAATAAAGATTGTACTCTGTTTAATCTAACATCTAGAATAGTGTCCGTATAACCTATTTCTTGCAAATACCTAAATTAAAAATAATAATTGTAAATAAAATATAAATGCTAACTGTCTTAATAATTGACGTCCTTGCTTTAAAGATACGGAATTCTCCATCTTTATGCCACCCATTTGCTCAATATCATCACCTGGTGCAGTTGTGCCTTCAAAAATAGAATTATCAGCATTACCAGATTTAATCTGCTGCGACTTTGCACTGAAAGTAATATTTCACTATGCGCACATGAAGTAAACATCATACCGTTCTTGCTTCAAAGCATATTCTAGCATTTTGATTCGCCTAACTAAATCCTGTTTTAAATTTTCTTGACCTTTCCGCTCCCCTTGCAAAAACGCTATTCTTGCCTAAATAAAATGTGTAAAAAAACTAAATGGCATTGATTATAATTCACAATTCTGAAAAACATTTTCACTGATATTAAGATCTTTGGCTTCCGATGGAATAGAGATAGTTTCGAAATTTCGAATCTGGAATCTTGTATACGCATATTACCATTAATGTATAGACAACTTTCAGTAATCTATAAAAGCAATAAATTCTAGCATCAACCTTTTTCAGCTCGCTTGTCCATTGCGCAGAATCATTATTCGGCAGGGCGACCCTGATTACGTTACCCGTGTTATTTAGATACTACTGAAAAAGAAAAACAATTTTTTGAGCATTGTTGCCCTAGACATGTCAACAACTTTCGATTGTATTGCATATATCAGTAGGTTAGGTCTTACACCAGCTATCAATCCGTTTGTCATCAACTTGCTTTTAGACTCACTCCACTCAGTTTCAAGGAAGCAAATGCGCTCAATTAATCACCAACATTGGGGTCCCGCATGGGACAGGCAGTGGTCCGATGTTGTATAACATTGCAACTGGTGATGTGTGCATTCCTCATGTGCATGCTGAAGTTGGCGACAGATGCTTTTAAGTTCCCTCAGCGCAGTTTAACAGGAAAAATCTTTAACTCAATGATAAAAAGTCAAGCCAAATCATAGTTTGTAGATACTCTTTTGACCACAGCTGCGTTGCGTCGATTCCTGATATTGCAGTTTGGATTCTATCAGAATTCTGGGTATTATCGTTGATGACAAATTGACTTTCCGTCCACGCATTTTAGGGACGATTCAACGAGCAACTTCTGTGATGTATATTTTGTTGACATTTAGGAGACTTGGTTTTTCCTCGTCAAAAAATGACCTTCTCTTCAATAACCTACATTAGAAGGACGGCAGTTTTTTTTGGGTAGGAGTCAGCAAACAGTTGCTTAATAAAATCGATTGTCTTCACCGTCATTGGGTTCGTTTCCGACTTTCTTCAACATTTACTCCTACGCGACAATTAATCCGGCAATCCGATGAGAAATTATATTTGTCCATCGAGCGGAATGCGAGAGGCCATCCTTTGGCGGATGTATTGGGCGCCGTACGAACTTTGCCGGGTCTCGTTGCCAAAGGCGGCGAGGTATCCGGAAATTTAGGAGATCTACGCAGATGTCTATTTTTCAAATTAGGCATTTACGATCTATTTATTACTAAGCTTGAGAGTCTTATTTTTTTTTGGGTGCTCTCTGTTTTCATTCCTTTCCTTGTTCAACACTTCGATGTATTTTAAGGTAACTGGATGTATATCCGATTCAAAATAAAAACTACGTACTTATTTACTTACTTAGTAATTATAGTACATAAATGAAGACAAAACAATCAATCCATGATAACTTTTAGAGTAAAGAAAGCAATAGACACGAAAAGTTAGTTTACTAATTTCAAACAGCGACTCGACTTGTGTTTTTTAACAATATTACGAATCACTAAGAAGTAAATTTTTAAAAAATTGAAATCATCTCAACTTATCCATTAGCATAGAGGTTACCAATATAAATCAACTAATTCTAACGTAAAAAAGAAAATTTTATTAATCAATTTCAAATCCTTTTAGGGATTTAAATGAAATTTAACTCACAAATTTTAGACAAAACTAACCGATATATTTTCTTTTTAACAAATAAACGAAAACTGAAAAACATGCAACTGTCATTTAACAGGACATATTTTTTAATAAGAGCATATGAATGTATTTGATAAATTGCCAAAAAAAAGATCTAGTAAATATGCATAAGGAGATACATTTAATTCAGCTCTCTCAACATCCCATTGTGCACGTTCCATCTCAAAACGAGTCCATTCATGTTGAATAAAGTGTAATATTCCAGGAATGGAGTAATGCATGCGTGTATCTTCATTAGATTTTACTTGGCTGGGCTGTAAAGGCTGATTATTATGAACAGGATTAGGCTCATCCATTTTAGGTGTACAATGCTATCATGCTTAAATTAACGGATATTGTCATTAGTTTAGAAGGTTCGTCAAAGTTACGAAATCTCTAATTACATACAATGTCAAAATATTAAATGAATTTAGACAATCCGAAAATTGATAATCGTTATTCAATTATTCATTCAATTCTTTTATTTATATTCAAACTCGACTATTTGATTATTTTCCACAAATTTTGATTCTAGACATTTACGAACAAGTAAATTTCTAGAGTGTGAGAAATACCTATATTTTCAATAACTTTTCTGCATGTTATTTATAAAATTATATATAATGATAATTCTAATTTACCAATAATGAAATGAAAAATTTTTACATAAAAGGAAATTAAAACATTGAATGCAATTTGAAACTCATTATTTGAATTTGTATTTTCATAAATCAATCTATTAAAATTTAGTAAAATGTGAAAATAATTTGATTACTCAAGCAATTATTCATTTTGACATTTCTTAATGTATTCTCTTAATGGAACATATATAATTCATAAAAATTATATGTTTTGAATACAACACATTTGCTTTACAGAATCAACATAATTATCTGAAAAATGCAGGAATTCTGCTAATATATTGTGTACTTTTTTGTAAATGTTATGTTAAGTTTTCATTGATTGATTATTCTGCTAATTTTCTATCTTAGTCCTGATACACTTCATAAACAAACAGTATTTGATATTTCTGCACACAGTTATTAATATTATACTTCAATGGTAATCAAGATTGGTGTATTATTTTGCAATTGTTGATACCATTTTATGCATTTTTATTGCACTGTAGGCATAAATTTGTGATCCAACAATGAGTGAAGTCAGATCTTTCTTGACCCCACTGCTTTTGAGAAGATAAAATCTGAATATATTTTACTTGAGGGACTAGGAAACTGGAGTAATTTTAAGATTTAATTTCTTCTGTCTACTATTAATAAATATAATGTTACAGAAATTCATGGCAATAATCTAAAAAAATTGAATATGTATTTGATTTTTTAATTATCATCAATAGTTCCTATTTCTAAGCAATGTGAAGAAATGCTTCTGACCAGGCTCTAGTTAGAAAATAGGGTAAGGTGATATGAATAGTAGTTTTATTTGAGGCTTGCAAATTAATTTGATCATTACCTGTATTCACATATTAGAATAATTACTTTCTGTTTTGCTGAATTAAATAATATTACATTTAGTGGTAATAATTCATCTTGGAGGACTGGTTGCAATCAGTTAAAAGCATTAAAATTAAACTTAAATGCAGTAAGTAGGTTTCAGATCTACAATGTGTTAACAATTTTTCTAAATTTAATAGGTTGCCAGCAAAAGCTCTAAGTGTGAATGCAAAAATACTTTGTTGTCAATAAAGTCTTCAAATTTAAATCAATTTTACTATGGCAGACATCTTATTGAGAGATAGTGAGGTTGGCAACAAATTTTGAATTGTGAATGTGAAAAAACTTTATTGTGCACTTTTTCAAAACAATTTTCTGTGTGTGTTATTAAAAATAAAATAATTATTAAATAAGCATCTAATGTTTTAAATTAAATTTATTATTTCTAGTGCAAATCCAGGTAGTTCTTTTAATTAAATGCTAGTGTGCATGATCAACTTTGTGAATTACTCATTAATAAACAGCATGTGGTCAATCAATTAAGAAAGGCAATTGTCATAGAGCTCATTGAAGAAAAGCTTTAATTATGGAATGTAAGTATTGATAGCTACAACATTAATAACATATTCATTTAAAGAGTACATCAACAATTGCTTTGAAGAAATAGTAATTATATTAAATCTGGAAAACCCTGATGACAGACAAACATTTGCTGGGTAAAGTATATTATCCACTATTAGAGGTGATTATAGTTACTGTATTTTGGCTTAATAAAAGAACTCAATTTACAGCCCCTAGAACTAGAATATAGTGGTTTTAAGAATTCTAATTGAATATAAAAATTTAGTTGAGAACAAAGTTGTTGGTCTAAATACAATAAAACTTTGTTTTGAATACTTCAATTTCCATAAAGTTGTAGGTCTGAACACTATTTTAATGAAATAATTGAAGCAAATAATGTGACATCTTCTACTACACACAGCATTGCATGTGCTAGATATTGTTACCATGTTATGTATTCTGCAGGGTACATGGATTGATCATTCTCATTCGGATCAACAACTTTTTTACTAAGGTAAGTTATAATATGACATCTTCTTTAGAATGCTGCAGAAGTGGTCTCTCTAAATCAGGAACATTATTTTCTAGCTCTGTATTTAGCTTTGGTTCTTCAGAGAGACTTTATAAAATGATATGCTCCTACCCTTCTCAAGACTCAACTTATAGAATTATGACTTAAGATTTTTAAGTAGCAAATCATTACAATAATTATTTTTTTCTTAGGAATTTCATCTTTCAGTTCTCTAACATGTAATTTAGTTGCCATGGGTGAGAGGTAGCACATGTAGAACACATCAGATAAAAGAAACAAATTCTGCACAACATAATGCTTAGAGATTACATTTCAAATTATGTGGTTCCTATTAAGTCAGTACAAACCTTTAGCTTTTAGCTTGACATTTCAAATTTTACTAGACTATATATTTACCCTACTACTGAGTTTGCAATGTGTTTTGGTTTGCTTATGTAATGCTGAGGATTTTTGGCTTAATTAGCAATTAAAAAAACAAGACTTTTATATGGCCACTCAACTTGACTATTTTATGCTTACTTAGTTTCATTTTGGATAAGAATTCATTTAACACTTTGCAGATAAAATGATTTAGTTAACTATTTTAGTTGACTATAAAATGAAGCCAAATAAAGTAAATAATGAAGAACTCAACAAATTCAATCAATGATAACAAAATATACTTTATTTAATTGTATTAAATATGATATATTAGCAGTTTATATTTTTTTAAGTTGCAACCAGGCAGCCATCAAAGCATGATTACCTTTATATTTTCTTAGAGTAGCAGAAATGTACAATATCATAGAAGACTTAATTAACAAATCAGCTACATGTAAAGATGAACTGATTAGCAAACATTTCATGTAAAAACTCCTATGCCAAAGAATTTTACAATAAGTAACTACTGAAAGCCATGTTGGAAGTATCCCTTTATGAAACTAGAAATTTGACTTCTTAACAATCTCATTAGTCTAAGATGGTTTAGACTTGCATTAATTAATTTTAAACAAGGTTTAATATAACAAAGCTTGATTATAACATGTATCACTAATTAAAAAACACTAGAGGAACTACACAAAAGTTCTGCAAAATAATCTTGCATTGCAAGAAAACTAGCAAGAAAACTAGCAATCAAAAGTAGATTACTTCTATTAAAGGGAAAAGATTGGTTGGTTAAATTAATATTTAATAAGAAGGCCAATTATTCTTACTTTTCTCAGCCATTCTTAAAGTTCCCTCTTCTCAATCATGACATAGGCACTTTTGGGAGCTTCAGTTTGCAATTCACACTTCTGATTTGCTTAGATTCAAAATTCAAGCAAAAGCCAACCTGTATTATTTTTATGTGATCACCAGAACTTGTGTTGCACATTTAGTTTGCTGTTGGGACAGAACAAATTTCATTGTGTACACAATATGTTGCCAAAAGTATTTCAGATCTGTTTTGTTTTGTCAAATAAGGCATTTTATAAAAAGTTAAAATTACTAAATCAAAACAATTTTTAATAGTTTTAGGGATGAAGTCACAATAAATGCTTGTTTGTTTATTGGTCTTCATTACTCTATATTCATTATTTACTGAATGATATTGAAATTAAATTTGTTTGAAGTTGTCTTTGTTTACATCATTAAACTGATTTTTGTTGAACCTTAAATGCATTAAAATTAAAAATAAAGATTTAATAACAGCATTACCATAGGCATGCAATTAAAAAAGAAAAGAAAATATAAATTTACCTTCATTCTTCATTCACAATAGAAGCAACTACTTGGCATCAACACTGATCTCAAAGGCAAATGTATTCAAAGTTTAACAACAACTGAGAATGAAATAATTGAAAAACAAAATAACAACATTATAAGAAAATTACAACAAATTGAGTGCAAATTATATAAATCAGCAAATCATTATTATAAAAACTGCAGTTTAAGATAAATGGTAGTGGTTTATTATATCTGATGGTAAAACTAAAAGAACCCTTATTTGCAAACATTTATTTTTCAAAAAGTTCACACAAATATATATCAAAATAAATGAAATTTAATTCTAGGTACACCTGCAGAGTGATTTGTGCAACAGTTTATAAAATTGATCTGATTAATTCTAAAATATTTTGATTTTAAATCTGTCAGTTGATAATGTCACAAAAACATTGACCCCAATTTGATCATTTATTTAGTCCACTATAAAGAAAAAAATGCTTACTGCATTCTCAATACAGTAAATTATCTTTAGTATAACTCTTGCTGATAGTCTCAGCACATGCTGAAAAAACAAATTACATGAGTAGGACCATCACACACCTGACAGAATCTTCAAGAGTACATTTCATTTCATTCAGCCTATAACTCATAAGATTTATACAAATTTGTAGCTTTTCTAACTGCATTCCAAATAGCAAGCATTGTTAGACAATCAATGTTCCTTTAATGGAATCAATGACTCATAATAGTCTTTCATTTGCCATACAATAGAAAAAAAATGAAAATTNATAACAACATTATAAGAAAATTACAACAAATTGAGTGCAAATTATATAAATCAGCAAATCATTATTATAAAAACTGCAGTTTAAGATAAATGGTAGTGGTTTATTATATCTGATGGTAAAACTAAAAGAACCCTTATTTGCAAACATTTATTTTTCAAAAAGTTCACACAAATATATATCAAAATAAATGAAATTTAATTCAAAATGTATTGTTTATTATTTTCTTATGGTCTATTAATGGTATGACAATGGCACATTAATGACATTACTGGATAGATCTGCCATCTAACAAGCAAAAGTCAATTATATAATGGTTTATGATTATTTCATAAAAATAAAATTACTTACCATTCAATAGTTGATAACACAAACCAGTATGTCAGCTTTTGTTTTGCAGCAAGGTGCTCCACCCTTAGAATTATATGCTATGCACATTTCCAATTGTGCTCTTAACTCAACAAAATTAAAACTCATTATATAATATTTGTCATCATCAGTGGACTGCTGATGCCACCATTTGCAAATTGGTGAACCACTTGCAGCATGAGTTTCAACCTTAGTAACCAATAATCCATAAGGAAATGTTTGCAAACATAACTCACTTAATTATTTTGATTCCTAAATCCTTTTAATATAGAAAAAGTGCGAAATTTTCTACCATAAATATTATGCAATGAATTCCTCCTCAGTGGCTATCCTTGATGGCAACTGTTTCAACTTGCAAATTTATCAGCAACAAAATTATCTTAAACAGTCTCTTTCCAGACATATATAACTATGTATATAATGTATATGAGCATTTTTTATATGTGCAACTAACTAACTGTTTAGGTTTGCATGTCACTTTCACAAAGGTACTGTAGATATAAATGCATCTCACCAAAGTGGTGTAGGGTACAATGAAGTTAAAGAAATCATCACATTTGTTTAATGTGCATGTTGTAGGTAATAAAACTTGTGTATTAACTCTCCTCTAGTTTGTACAAACATTAACACAGATATATCATCTCCCTTAGAGAGGCAGGGGAACCTCATAGCATTACACCAGTACTTTGATTTTAATTACATGTATAAATAAATGTTTGATGTCAGTTATGAATACACTTCTTCTCCTTCAACATCAATGATACAAACATCTTTACTTTGTATTTTAATATAAACAATTAATTAGCATTAATATTCAGCATTGCAAATTAGAATTTACTTGTCAAACAAAAGTTAATTTAGATTTGTAATAACATTGGGTAGTATTTAATGAATGGTTCATTTATGTAAAGATTTAATTTAGTAAATTAATAATCATAGCTTAATTGCTTTCTATCTACTTTTTGATCGTACAAAACACCATTACATTTAACCAGTAAAAATACCACCACCATTGCCATTTTATAATTTAGCATTTTGATAACTTCATACAATAACTGATTCAAGAAAAATAGAATCAACTCCACTAATAATTTATTAATACTGAAATTATTCTAGCATGATTTTCTTTCAATAACAATGCATAGGTAAAATAATATCATTTAAAAGTCTACAAATTCCTTTTTCTAGTTGATCAGACAATCACTCTAATTTCAAAAAAATCTTTTTGTTTACTTCAGTATAAAGTCAAGTGATCAACTTTCAGATTTTTGACCTGTTTTTAACAAATATGCTAATATAAATACAATCACTAATCATAATTCTAAATATAAATTGATCTAAATGCACTTGATGAGAAGAGGTGCCTTTCCATTTACACCTTTTGATCAGGAAAAGGTTCTGACAGGAATACCTTTCAATTTGCATTCTGTTGCAAATAGTTGTGAAAAAATTTCTTCAATTTGTAAAAAATTTGAACATTCCTGTTATATAAATTTTCAAAATGTTGTATTAATGAATATTTGGACAACTTGAAATTAACTATTACATCAAAATGTTATGATTGAGAAGAAGAGATTTTTCACAATTTGAGAAGGACTATTTCAAAATTGTTCTTAATTTTAATATCTTAAATTTTTGTTAAATTTGGAAGATAGCTATGCTTATTGTTATCATTTATAAAAGCAATTTTTTCAATTTTCTACTAAATGTCTGTATTGAATATTCTTGACAGTATCTCATAGATATCCTTTTCCTTTTTGCTGGGCTTGTACTTGTTTAAACAGCAATGTTTGAGCTATATAAAGTTGTTTTACATATAAAGGCAATGCACTGCCATAAAAAACTACTGTTTATCACCAAAGAACTATTATTGGCTCATCAATGGGTCATTGTTGGATATACACAACTGTCCCATAAATTCCTCAGCAGTCAACTGGCATTAATGTCAACAAAAATGGCCCATTGTCTTTCTATTAATGAATTGCTTTTTGGAATTGTGCTCCTTGGTCTTTGATTTGAAAGAAAAACATAAAATTTCAATATATATTAAAGGTACACTCTAAATTTGGTCACTTAGAACTTGGCAGCATTGTTCTCCAGCGCTGGCCTCATATTTTACTTCCCTGAAGCCTATATTATTTGCTGATAATTTGTTCTGAATGTTTTTTACTATACTGTAAAATGCCTTCTACTGTAATGACTTTAATGGTGGCCTTAGAATGATTTCTTAGTGGGTAAATGGACTACCTAATGTCATTCTATATATGAGTATACTTATATATTAGTCAAATATTCATGTATGACATTCTGTTGGTTTTGACTTAGGTAACCTAGGTATTGTTGCCATATAATATCTATCTCCATTTTGATGCAGTTTCCCTAGTTACATATTGATTTCATACTACACAAGATTTCATACAATGCTTTTTCTAGAGAAATTTAAATCTGTGTAAGTATTAATCCATCTTCTTAAAACTCAGTTAACTTGAATTGCTGTTACACAACACTTACAATAGTAAAATATTATAATATTTCCCTTAATCTTTCTAAGATCCATTATTCATGAAGATGGCTGCAGTGGGGGATTGAGCAGTGCAGCCTGAGTTCATTCCAATAAAATCTTGTGCACAACATTTCTTCAGTTAACTATGGTTTATTATACCATAATTTTTTGCAATGAGCAGATATTTAGCTTTAGGTTTGGTATTCTAATCTTAGAATTAATTGTATTTAAGTGAACAATCATCTTACTTAGCAAGTTACAAAGTTTATGTTTTGTGCATGTAATACCTGGTTTAATTTAACATTTGGTTCTCTTAGTGTATTACAAAAGTTAAAAAATTTATGATTTTTTTACTATATATTGAAATATTCTGATGATTCAACAATATATTCAGTTTGTCATAATATTCTAAATAATAATCAATGTGAACAACTAAGAAATGAAGTTCTAAATATCTGCAATTAGGCAAATGGTTATAAATTAAAACTAAACATGAAAAAGTCTAAAATTTTCTGCTACTTACTAAAATCTTCATTACCATGTTCATGCTTACAAGTTAGTGATATCACAGAAGTTAAATCTCATAAGATACTGGGTATCATTTTCCAAGAAAACTTTAAATTTTCAGAATATGGTAAACAATTAATTTCATACTTTAATTCAAAAAATTCTTGCTTGAAGATATAAAAAGTAAATGTAATATAATTGAAAGAAATAAAGTATTCAATGCCCTAATACGTAGCAAGCTTAGATTCTGCCAACCAACTTATGGTAGTGATGACACTATTCTAAATAATTTAAATATCTTTCCAAAAAATTCAATGACAGAAATTTTTCAAACCAATTGTATAATATGTGACATAAATCACAAAGCTGATATTGAATGACACCTGACCATCCATTATATGCCAGTTTTTTAAAGAACAGAAAACTTGAAACTATGAAAATGTCAAAATAAACTATACAATTTGCTAATATGCAAAACTGCAATGTTCAAAAGGTGTTTTGTCAACAGAGTGCTTTCCACTTTAAATGACACTAAACAATTTTTATATTATTATTTGTATATATTTTGTTTACTAATCTATATTTGGTTCCTGCATTTATTAAATGTCTTAATATGTTATTGTCTTAATTGATGCTGAAACTCATATGGAAATGGAGAATGGAGGAAACATTGTATGTGGGATAATCAATTATATGAGGAATTGGCTAAACAAGACATTAATTTGTAACATTGTTTACAAAAACATATGCATGGAAATTTAACAATTTTGCACAGACATGGGGAATGAAGCAAACTTTGTATGTTGGGCAATCAATTATTCAGAGAATTGTCTAAAAATGGAATTAAATTGTAACATTGTTGACAAAAACATACATATGGAAATTTAAAAAATTCACATTGAACATGGTGGAGGGAGCATGAGGGAGCAATTATGTAAAAACAACAAAGGTAAGACATTGGAAACATCTAAATGTAAAACTTAATATTTTAATTTTTTAAAAATAAATTACCATATACAAAGACTTGAACAGGTACAACATGTGAGGGAGAAGGAATGGGAATTACTAGGTATTAGAATCTAAGCACTAATTAATAACACACACAATATAATTTTCCATATACCTAGGCACAGGAATTTTACTCCATCATCAATTAGTGTAGAGTCACTCAGGGAAAATTTTGTGAAATATTATTGAGCATTTATTTTAATTTTTGTATTTATGTCAGTGTGACGTCACAAATTGTCTAGCATGATTAAATTACATTAACAATTCAAGTGTAAACAAAGGCAGGTAATGAACTCATTTTTGTATAAAACTGAGAGAACATGTTGAGAAAGGTAAATAGATTTTATCTAGCTTCAACTACTGATTACCTTCATATTTACCTTTTATTATTTTTTGAAATGAAAATAATTGCTTAAGTTCAGCAATAATTTGGGAGTGCTTTCTCAAGTACAGGGCAACATATAGCTCCTGGAGGTCTTTCAGACTATTCAGCCCCAATTGTGGACCATTTAGGTTATGCATATGGTTAGGTATAGGGTAATAATAAACCTCTTGTTTGAAGTTCAACACATACATGCACTTATAAATTACAACACTGTGATGATACTATGCCATTGGCAAATGCAAATGTCCAGCAATTACAGACTATTAACTAGTGAGATGAGAGATAACAATGAAAATGAGATGCCATATTTTTCAACATGAGATGGAAGTGAGACAAGTAGGGTAGCACCAGTCACTAAGGTTAAGCACTTTCCTTTCATTCACTTTGGATACTTTACTTCAGCTGGAAGCCATACGAATTAGTCATCTTGGATTGTACCTAAATTAAATACTTACTTGAATGAATTACTGATGTTATATCTATGAATTCTTTGCTATTCTAACCTCTGGAATCATGGCTGTCTCTTGTATGAACACTACCTAAAACCTTCTGCAGAGTCAATTAGTTTTCTACTTAAATTACCCTGCCAGCCCATGATTCTACATTAGTGTAGAACTGGTAGATGGTGAATTAATCATTTTGATATCTAAACAAGAGTTTAACATTATAAACATGTAAATTGTTATTACCTTTATGTCCATATGGCAGTGTTTCTATGGAATTTAAAAGATAGCATTTATTGTCATAGCACAACAATGCCATACAGTTTGACGTTTCCATACTAATTGAATGGATGTGTGACCAGATCCCAGCCATGTTTTTTTGCAATACACTTTCTTACAAGAGAATATTCTTGAACAGATCAAAATTCATTGTCTGCTTAACTGTTCAGGTTACACCTTTTGCACTGGACTTCTCCAATATCTCATGGCTTTCACTTGTATATTCAACAGAATATAGTTTCAGTTTAATTGCAACTACATGGTTTAATACACCCTGGCCAATTTGTCCTTGACTTTAAGGTACACCCTTTTTATTCACATCAGAGTATAAGGGTGATGATATTGGATAATTTGAAAAGTCAAAGTGATGTGAGATCAACCCTAGCTCTGTGTACAAATTTTCAGTCTTAATTTTATAGAGTAACAAGTCCGTGTTGGAACACAATAATGTAATTCTGTTCTTAAAATATGGTTTCATAACCTCATAATGGAATTTGAACATTAACAACTTGGATAGATCTAGTATATCCAACACAAGATAATTGGGGCAGTTCCATTCAATATCCTTTTGTCTGAGCATAACCTGAACCAAATCTTTGCTGACAATGTTATATGATTTAAATTAGGGTTTTTTAATTAACTTTTCCATGGATTCCAGATTGTGTGCAAACTTTATATTTACCTGTTTTCTTATATTTTCCATGCACTTTCCAAACAAAGCATTCAACATTAACTTATAGAATGCCTTCNTACTGTATTATAGTAACTGTATTCATGGTTGTGAGATTAAGAAAAATACATCTAGAAACATTTATTCACAGGTTAATATACAGTACTCTAAGGAATGTCCATGATCAAGAAAAATATTAAATCTATTGTCTTTGATTTCTCCATCAAAAAGCATGAAAATTTTCTGGATTGCAATCTCTATTGGGAAACCATCTGCATAGAGTATATCAATGTTATTTTTTAAAATTTGTACTGTGGCAAATGTATGAGGTATCTACATCTATATGCAGAGTCCATCCAAAACATGCATCACATATACACTGTCCCTGCAAAGGTTGAAACAGAACATGCAACATTTTATTGTTTGGGAGTGGTATATCTTCATAATTCACAAGCTTTTCAATATTTTGCAAAACACACATCTTGTGTTTGATTGCTGAAAAATTCTGTAAAATGCTATTGAAGAAGCTGCCTTCAAGAAATATGTTAGTTGTAATCTCCAAAAATGCAAATAGTCATTTTAAAATATCCGTAAAATTTATAAACATAGAGTTTCTGTGATTGGCTAATTTTGCTCTTTTAAAAATTTCCATATATGGTAATATTTAATATTTAGTAATACCTGTTTTAACCAAATAAGTGTTTTAGAACTCGAATTCTTTGTAAAACGCCTTACTTTCAATTAATACTAAATATTTATTGTATAAGTTGGTTCATGTATTTACAATTTTTTAACTAACAACCAAGTGAGAAACTATGAATTATGTGCTGATTTTTGCTTGTTAATGATTAATGCAAATTATTTAGTATGAAGATTCATCCTCCCTTACATTGAGCTGTGTAGTTTCTTATNCTAGTATATCCAACACAAGATAATTGGGGCAGTTCCATTCAATATCCTTTTGTCTGAGCATAACCTGAACCAAATCTTTGCTGACAATGTTATATGATTTAAATTAGGGTTTTTTAATTAACTTTTCCATGGATTCCAGATTGTGTGCAAACTTTATATTTACCTGTTTTCTTATATTTTCCATGCACTTTCCAAACAAAGCATTCAACATTAACTTATAGAATGCCTTCTCAAAATCATTTCATGCTGCTTTGCATTTGTTGGTGTTTAAATCAATATATGATTTTAAAAATGGAGTTTGTCTAAATTCAAGAGCTTTATGGAATTTTGTGATTTTCAAACCATGGTCAACATAGAATTTCAAGATTTCATAATGCACAAGTAATTTTCTTTTTTGTAAAATGTTTGCACAAGTTTGGGTATGGGTGCTAATGTTATTTTAAATTTATTTTTTATTTCCAGTTGGTATGGTGACAGGTGCTTGTCCTGAACATTCATTTTATGAGGAGCCATCAGAAAATCAAAATGCTCTTCATAAAGATACACCATCTTTAGTAATATCAGCTTTAAAAAATTTTTTGGGGTTGTGAGAGAACGTTTTTTTACTCTTCCCAACTTTTGCAGATTTTTTAGCATGTGTTTTGCTAGCTTTTGGAGTCATTGCCAAATTTAAAATTGAAAAAAGTGCTCAAACACCAGTTATTTATTACAAACTTTTAGCATATAAACCAATCAAAAATAACTTAATTCATTTGATCCAATCATCAACTAGAATTTACATAAGTGTGTGGTAAAGATCTTAACAATTAGCAGGCAAGTGTAATTTAATTTACTTCAATATTAAAAGTATGCACATAGTTTCAACAATGCTTGATATCAGGTGGAAGTGGGGAAAATTGTAACATTTTAACTAGAATAATGTTTTTAATGAATAATCAGTCTTTTTGGAGAGTTTATTTGTGAAAGTTGGTTTTTTATTTACTATGGTAACCTGTTTTTATGTTTTGAAATGTGGAATTCTCCTCCATGTAACTTATTCAACTAGCAAAATTTCAATGTCTTGTCCAGCAATATATATACATCTATGACTATATTTTTATATCAAACACCGCCTTCATGTAGAAGAGTGAAAATTGAAAGATCAATTATGCCTTTTCTTCATTATTTTATTACTGTATTATAGTAACTGTATTCATGGTTGTGAGATTAAGAAAAATACATCTAGAAACATTTATTCACAGGTTAATATACAGTACTCTAAGGAATGTCCATGATCAAGAAAAATATTAAATCTATTGTCTTTGATTTCTCCATCAAAAAGCATGAAAATTTTCTGGATTGCAATCTCTATTGGGAAACCATCTGCATAGAGTATATCAATGTTATTTTTTAAAATTTGTACTGTGGCAAATGTATGAGGTATCTACATCTATATGCAGAGTCCATCCAAAACATGCATCACATATACACTGTCCCTGCAAAGGTTGAAACAGAACATGCAACATTTTATTGTTTGGGAGTGGTATATCTTCATAATTCACAAGCTTTTCAATATTTTGCAAAACACACATCTTGTGTTTGATTGCTGAAAAATTCTGTAAAATGCTATTGAAGAAGCTGCCTTCAAGAAATATGTTAGTTGTAATCTCCAAAAATGCAAATAGTCATTTTAAAATATACATAAAATTTATAAACATAGAGTTTCTGTGATTGGCTAATTTTGCCTTTTTTAAAAATATCCATATATGGTAATATTTAATATTAGTAATACCTGTTTTAACCAAATAAGTGTTTTAGAACTCGAATTCTTTGTAAAACGCCTTACTTTCAATTAATACTAAATATTTATTGTATAAGTTGGTTCATGTATTTACAATTTTTTAACTAACAACCAAGTGAGAAACTATGAATTATGTGCTGATTTTTGCTTGTTAATGATTAATGCAAATTATTTAGTATGAAGATTCATCCTCCCTTACATTGAGCTGTGTAGTTTCTTATTTCATATCAGAGTACATGAACTATGTTTTTTACAATAGCATTCACTACTATTAATTTTAGAAGACTGCTATTGAATCAGTGAAACATTTTCGCCTTTTTGTTCAAGTTTACACATCATACTCAGTTTTTTCAACGAAGTAGGTAGAGTTTAAAACATGTTTCAAGTTGATTTAAGATGGTTTCACTTTCAAAAAGACTTGTTTATCACTATATAATGATAAAGAACAATTGGTGATAGGTCAAGGATTGAAGACATTACTTTTTGGTTTCAAAGACATCTACACACAAAATAACAAGGTATGTTGACATATAATTGTTTGATAACCTATGCATATTATAATATTTTGCATTTAATTGAGTATGTTTTTTAAAATTTCCATTTTAAACTAAATTATACACACCAATTTTCACTACATTTAATATTTTGTTTAATTGTATACAGTTTAAATTTTTCTATTAGTGTGTATATCATACATCTGTATTTTTTGCATGTGCATAATAAAATATTTACAAAACATTAACATGTTTAGAATGGTGAATGCATTACAGGGCTTACAAATTTAATGAATGGAGATGATATCTATTGAAAAAATCATCAACTTATATATTTTTTAAAAACAAACACAAAGTTTCAAATAATTCGCATTTCTTCTCTGTTGTTATATATTTCATTTTATGTGTATTGCATTTTTATTTTGCATTCTTGATTGTTTTTTATTATCATCACATTAGTAATTGTAATTATTCTTGGGTGTTTTATGAGTAAAGGGAATTATTACTTCTATCAGCATTATAATTTTGTATTTTATTATTACATGAAAGTGTGTGCATGTATTGTAATTTTTTACAATTAATGCATTAAGGAGGTGCTGAGTCAACCCATCAAACATTGCATAGAAAAAAATTTTTGATGTGTGAAATTATCATCACATGTTACTTTGCCTCATAAAGTAAAAAAGTTAGTGGAAATTGCCATCTTGACAGCATGGAGTGGGTTATATGCCTATATAATTAAAAAAGTATTGCAAATCAATTAGCACTTATCAAAAACACATTAGTAGCTGTCAAAAAAACTGATGACTCACTAATTAAATCACCTTCACCAATATTCATGGTCTGTCACATGAAATGTGACGTCATGAGCTCTCGACCAATCAGAAGCAAAGTTGTGTGTTCAAGCCTGCCCCTATTACACTACTATAGTGCCTTGTTTGTTTCACCATATAGACAGCCATTCATAAAGTCTAATTTAGATAGAATTAATGATCACATAATGTTTGCAAGTAATTCAGTATTTAAATTCTTTTGTATGTAATATAGATATCTTAGCAACAAGTTCAAATACCTAACTATTTTAGAAATATGAATATCCATTGACAGTTCAGAATCAAGATATAATCTGAGATCCCTTATCTCACTC
>CABFPE010000210.1:561865-600339 GCA_900660155.1 Hofstenia miamia | reverse complement strand
ATCACACATGAATTTAGTTCACATTTTTTACTTTACAGTTTTTTATTAACATCACACATGAATTTAGTTTACATTTTTTTTACTTTCACACATTACCTTACATTTTTTTAGTTTTACTTTCCCACATTAACTTAAATTTTTTAGCGTTACTTTCCCACATTAACTTACTTTTTTTTAGTTTTACTTTCCCACATTAACTTACTTTTTTAGTTTTACTTTCACATAATGTTATTTATTAATATAATTTATAGACACACATGCATTTTTCAAAAATACAATATAATTATACACATTTGCAGATTGTTACATCTTTTACCAACTTTTATATGGCTAACTTTTCTTTACACCCCCTTTTGGTTTATATGATTTTTTCAGGTTGTACACATTTGGTGACTGATTCATCTTTTATCAACTTTTCCATGTTTTTTCTCTCTTACTTGTTTTTATAATGTTATATGGATTCATCGACTTTTCCATGTTTTTTCACTTTTACTTGCTCTTTATAATGTTATATGGCTGCATACACTGTACATGGATTTTCCGAATTTTACTGCTTTTATCGACTTTTCCACATTGTTCAACTTCATTTGATTTACATGATTGTATTCATCACACAATGTTCCACTTTTCAATTGTTTTGTATCACACAATTCCATGATATGCACCCCGCTCTTGTTCTAAACATATAAACTTGAAAGTGTGTATAGTGGGAGATACGTTAAATTCAATAGCAAAACTTCTACAATCAATTTAAGTTTGTAATTCACAACATTAGTTAAAAAAATTATTGTCAAAATAATTCTAGTAAGTCAATTGTAGCAATGAAACATAAGCATAAGTGCATAATTTGCAACANAATTGTTTTGTATCACACAATTCCATGATATGCACCCTGCTCTTGTTCTTGATGTATAAACTTGAAAATGTGTGTAGTGGGAGATATGTTAAATTCAATAGTAAAATGTCTACAATCAATGTAAGTTTGTAATTCACAACATTAGTTAAAAAAATTATTGTCAAAATAATTCTAGCAAGTCAATTGTAGCAATGAAACAAAAGCATAAGTGCATAATTCACAACACTAGTTAAAAAATTATAGTCAAAATAATTCTAGTAAGTCAATTGTAGCAATGAAACAAAAGTGACTAATTAAAGTGATTAAAAAAATTTAAATTTTAAATAACATTTGTACTTTAGTTTTAATCAAAAAAGTGTGTGTGGGAAAAACAAAAACTAAATGTAAATATATCCCCAAACCAAAAACATATATAATTTAGTTTAATCATGCATGATGTAAAGAGATAAAATGAAATATGCACTTGCTATAAACATATAAACTTGAAAATGTGTGTAGTGGGATACAAATTCAATAGCAAAACATCTACAATCAATTTAAGTTTTATTAATTCTACACTTACAATTCACATTGTTAGTTAAAAAAATTATTGTGTCTAAATAATACTCGTTAGTCAATTCTGTCAATTGCAAAAGTGATTAAAACATTTTAACTTTTAATTGTTCATAATTTAGTTTTAATCAAACGTATATATAATTTACATGTATGATGTAAAGAGATAATACATCAACAAATATATATTAATGCATAAAATTTGGTTACTCCAAAAAAACATATGCTGGGTAGTGAAAATATTTTATCAGAGTTTAACTGAATAAACAATTACATTACATACCAAGTTCTTTTTCAAAATGGTTAACCAGGTTCACTTCAATGTTAAAACCAACTTCAAAACATATATTCATTTTATTCAACTGTTTCTGCATGATGTTAAAATTGGAAGAAAGAGAATGACAGAGTGATAGGTAACAGCATGCATAATTCGATGTCTGCTTTTCCCATCATGCATAATATGCTGAGTGCAATTCAATCCAGGCAGAGCATTCAAATCTCTGATGTGTTAAGTGTTCCCTAGTCAATAATTTGCACTGGTCTTTTATGCTTGATGCAAAGTAACAAACAAAGCTAATTCCACATGTCAAAAACACTCTAATGCACAAGAAGTTGACTCTCCATTTCTCAAATAGAATTCTCCATAGGAAACACAGAGAGTGTGTTCACAATGTCAGAGAAATGTGTACACTCTGTTTTTCTCTCTCATCTGCTAAAACTGGTTTATTTAAAACACCAATAATAATTTGCTTTAGCTTAAAAATGTTTAAGCCACTTACAGAGTGTAAGGCATTATTTGTTAAATAATGTATGATGAAAATAGAGATAATAAAAAGAATGTATATAGGCATATAACCTACTCCATGCTGTCAAGATGACAATTTCCACTAACTTTTTTACGTTATGAGGCAAAGTAACATGTGATGATAATTTCACACATCAAAAATTTTTCTCTATGCAATGTTCAATGGGTTGACTCAGCACCTCCTTAATGCATTAATTGTAAAAAATTACAATAGACACACACACACTCTCATGGAATAATAAAATAAAACACCTGAGAAAAATTACAATTACTAATGCAATGGTAACAAAAATACAATCAAGAAGGCAAAATAAAATACAATACACATAAAATAAAATATATAACACCAGGGAAGAAATGGGAATTATTTGAAACTTTGTGTTTGTTTTTAAAAAATATATAAGTTGACGATTTTTTCCATAGATATCATCTCCATTCATTAAATTTGTAAACCCTGTAATGTGTTCACCATTCTAAACATCCTAATGTTTTGTAAATATTTTATTACTAACACGCAAAAAATGGAGACACATGATATACACAGAAATAGAAAAATTTAAACTGTATATGATTAAACAAAATATTAAATGTAGCAAAAATCAGTGTGTATAATTTAGTTTAAAATTGAAATTTAAAAAATGTACTACATTAAATGTGAAAAATTATAATATGGATAGGTTATCAAGCAATTATATGTCAACATACCTTGTTATTTTGTGTATAGATGTATTTAAAACCAAAATGTATTGCCTTCAATCTTTGACCTATCATAACATTCTTTTTCATTATATAGTGATAAACAAGTCCTTTTGAAAGTGAAACCTTCTTAAATCAACTCAAAACATGGTTTAAACTCTACCTACTTCATTGAAAAAACTGCATGTGACGTGTAAACTTGAACAAAAAGGCAAAAACATTTCACTGATTCCATAGCAGTCTGCTAAAATTAAAAGTAGTGAATGCTATTGTAAAACACATAGTTCATGTACTCTGATAATAAATAATAAACTACACAGCTCAATGTAAAGACAGATGATTCTTCATACTAAATATTTTGTATTAATTGTTAACAAGGCATTTCACAAAACAATTTGAGAGCTAGAAACCACTAAGAAATGTTGTAAAACACATACAAAGCAATAATGTATCTCTGCAACAAAACGAAAATCAGTGCATGATTCATAGTTTCTCACTCAGTTGTTAGTTAAAAAATTGTAAATGTGTGAACCAACTTATGCAATAAATATTTTGTATTAATTGAAATGTAAGGCGTTTTACAAAGAATTTGAGTTCTAAAACACCCCTCTTTGGTTATATAATAAAATGGGTATTACTAATATTAAATATTACCATATATAGACAGACATTTTTAAAAGAGTGAAATTAGCCAATCACAAAAACTCTATGTTTATAAATTTTACAGATATTTTAAAACTACTATTCACATTTTTGGAGATGACAACTAATGCATTTCTCAAAGGCAGCTTCTTCAATAGCATTTTACAGAATTTTTCAGCAATTGAACACAAGATGTGTGTTTTGCAAAATATTGAAAAGCTTGTGAATTATGAAGATATGCCACTCCCAAACAACAAAGTGTTGCATGTTCTGTTTCAACATTCACAGGGACAGTGTACATATGACATGTGTTTTGGATTGACTCTGCATATAGATGTAGATACCTCAAACTTCAAGTTGTGTGGAGAGAATATCCCTCATACATTTGCCACAGTGCAAATTTTAAAAAATAACATTGATAGACACTATGCAGATGGTTTCCCGATAGACATTGCAATCCAGAAATTTTTCATGCTTATTGATGGAGAAATCAAAGGCAATAGATTTAATATTTTTCTTGATCATGGACATTCCTTAGAGTATTGCATATTAACCTGTGAATAAATGTGTCTAGATGTATTTTTCTTAATCTCACAACCATGAATACAGTTACTATAATATGGTTAATAAAATAATAACAAAAAAGCATAATTGATTTTTCAATTTTCACTCTTCTACATGAAGGCAGTGTTTGATATAAAAATATAGTCATAGACGTATATAAATCACTGGACAAGACATTGAAATTTCACTAGTTGAATAAGTTACATGGAGGAGGAGAAATCCAAATTTCAAAACATAAAAACTGGTTAACATAGTAAACAAGAAACCAACTTTCACAAATAAACTCTCCACAAAGACTGATTAAAAATATTATAGTTAAAATGATGGGAATTTCCATAATTTCCATCTGATATCAAGCTTTGTTGAAATTATATGCATATTTCTAATATTGAAGTAAATTAAACATGCGACATAGTTGTAAAATGAAATTACACTTGCCTGCTAATTGTTAAGATCTTTACCACGCACTTAGGTAAACTCTAGTTGATGATTGGATCAAATGAATTAAGTTATTTTTGATTGGTTTATATGCTAAAAGTTTGTAATAAATAACTTGTGCTTTGAACACATTTTTCAATTTTAAATTTGGCAATGACTTCAAAAGCTGCTAGCAAATCTCATGCTCAAAAATCTACCAAAGTTATGCAGAGCAAATAAGAGGAACTTCACAACACAAAAAATTTGTTTTAAAACCAATATTACCAAAGATGGTGTATTCCATAAACACTGTGGGTAAAGTAGTTCAACCAGAGATGGTCAACAGCCTCAATGAAGTTTCTGAAGAATGTCAGATGAAATATATCTCCATCATATTGCATTTACAGAAGGAAACCTAACAAATGAGCAAATGATTACTTTTATTGATTCACTAAATTTATCTGATAGAAAAGAAACTGTGTTTTGGGCATGCTATGCTATGAACTGCGAATATCTTAGCCAAATAATCTTGCAACCAGTTGAAAATTTACTCAATAATGGCTATAGGTACCTGCAGAACATGAGGGACTCTACCAGTTGTAAAAAGACTATTACAGATTTATACATCAAATAAAGACACATGGTATATTTAATATTACTAACAAATGTAAATTTAAGAAATTCATTGTAAAGTCTCTACCACAAGGTGAAATACAGAATGAGTGATTTATTTTTTGCTACTTTTCTTAAAAACACTGTTTATTTATTAGTTGTATAAAGGAAAATGATATTTTTCAAATACATTAACACTTGAGCATGTGCTATTAATTCCCAAAAGCCTGTAATTTATGCAGATGAACTACATGGAAAATGTTAATTCTCTATTTTTTACGAAATTCGCGTATTTGATGTTACATGTAGAAATAATGGAAAAAACCATTATGAAATGGCATTTATTCTTTTTCAAAAAGTTAATCATTTACAAAACTGTAATATGATATGCTTTCTTTCGCCTTGCATAAATACTAAATCATCTTCTCAAAAAAGTTTTTCGCTTATCAAGTGTTTGTAATTCTTGCAAATTACATTTCCATAGCATTTGTTTAGAAAATAGTAGAATCCATTCTTGAGTTTAACTTTTAATACACATCTGAATTTTGTTTTTAGCTGTACTGCATCTGTGATTGTAAGCCAAACTTTCTTTGGTCAATTGCTAGCCAAACATGCGCCTGCAAAGGTACACTGTGAATTGACATTGTTTAAGCATTGCAAAACATTATTGGTGTTATCATATGTTATAGAACTTTTATTATTAACTGATTGGCGTCTTCTCTTTTGCTGGTGGCGATTCTTTTCTTTAATAGGTGTTGGCATTGGGATTGCTTCTTGCATTAGAGGGTTGTAGGTTTGAGGTGGACTGGTGAATAACTCATCAATAAGATTGCCAAGAGATCCATTTGTTGGTGTTTCAATAGACATTGCACTTGTATGCTGAGTTTTTAGAGGAGTGATTTCACAACAAGGAAAAATAATGAATTTATCCAGCAATTTACAATGAATATATAGACAGGACTATCCAATAGGAATAAAATCACGTGATTTATAACTGAGGAGAGTAAACTAGTAGAAACACACATCATGTATATAACCAAAATAAAGTGTTTTAGAACTTAAATTCTTTGTAAAACCTCTTACTTTCAATTAATACAACATATTTATTGTATAAGTTGGTTCACGAATTTACAATTTTTTAACTAACAACTGAGTGAGAAACTATGAATTATGCACTGATTTTCGTTTTGTTGGGGAGATACATTATTGCTTTGTATGTGTTTTACAAAATTTCTTAGTGGTTTCTAGCTCAAATTGTTTTGTGAAATGCCTTGTTAATGATTAATACAAAATATTTAGTATGAAGATTCATCTGCCTTTACATTGAGCTGTGTAGTTTCTTATTTCATATCAGAGTACATGAACTATGTGTTTTACAATAGCATTCACTACTATTAATTTTAGCAGACTGCTATGGAATCAGTGAAAGGTTTTCACCTTTTTGTTCAAGTTTACACATCATACACAGTTTTTTCAACAAAGTAGGTAGAGTTTAAACCATGTTTCAAGTCTATTTAAGACGGTTTCACTTTCAAAAAGACTTGTTTATCACTATATAATGATAAAGAATGATTGGTGATAGGTCAAGGATTGAAGGCATTACTTTTTTGATTCAAAGACATCTATACACAAAATAACAAGGTATGTTGACTTATATATTTTTTGATAACAAATACAAATTTTCAAAATAATTCACATTTCTTGTCTTATGTTTCATATTTTATTTTTTATGTATTGCATTTTTCTTTGGTGTTATATATTTTATTTTATGTGTATCATATTTTTATTTTGCCTTCTTGATTGTTTTTTTTGTTACCATCTCATTAGTAATTGTAATTTTTCTCAGGTGTTTTATTTTATTATTCCATGAGAGTGTGTGTGTGTATTGTAATTTTTTACAATTAATGCATTAAGGAGGTGCTGAGTCAACCCATCAAACATTGCATAGAGAAAAATTTTTGATGTGTGAAATTATCATCACATGTTACTTTGCCTCATAACGTAAAAACACTTAGTGGAAATTGTCATCTTGACAGCATGGAGTGGGTTATATGCCTATATAATTAAAAAAGTATTGCAAATCAATTAGCACTTATCAAAAACACATTAGTAGCTGTCAAAAAAACTGATGACTCACTAATTAAATCACCTTCACCAATATTCATGGTCTGTCACATGAAATGTGACGTCATGAGCTCTCGACCAATCAGAAGCAAAGTTGTGTGTTCAAGCCTGCCCCTATTACACTACTATAGTGCCTTGTTTGTTTCACCATATAGACAGCCATTCATAAAGTCTAATTTAGATAGAATTAATGATCACATAATGTTTGCAAGTAATTCAGTATTTAAATTCTTTTGTATGTAATATAGATATCTTAGCAACAAGTTCAAATACCTAACTATTTTAGAAATATGAATATCCATTGACAGTTCAGAATCAAGATATAATCTGAGATCCCTTATCTCACTCTGATCAATTTCTTGACATCATTACTTAGAATTGAAAATAATCATTTTGGTTTTGTCACAATTCAGACATTGATAAGCACTGGTTAGTAAAGTTTTTAAGTCATTAACAATTGTCTTTGAATTTTCAATTACAGAAAGTGCTTCATGGGAAGAGTCTTTAAAACAGAGGAGGAATTGCAATATCATTGCATAAAGCTAATTCTGAAAGACTAATTCATTTAGAAGATGACTGATGAAAGCAAAAACAAAATGGATGCTCTAAATGGTGTTTTTGAAATTTTTGGAACCAGCACTATAGGCGAAATTCTTGTACACATTAATAGTCATATTCAAATTACTTAATCAACCAGAAAGTCTGAGAAAAAAGATGAATTATTAGGTTTTATTGAGTTGAAGGTATTTATGATTTGATGACACAATCTAAGAGATAAGTAAGTTCAATCAAAATTTTGATGCAAAAGGTTTGAGAGACCTATTTTATGTAAAATGGGGTGCAGATTCAAATAAAAGCAGTTTTATTGACCATACTCAAGACAATTTTTATGATATTGGCTGTTTTTGGCAAAAATTGACCATTTTTTAGGTTTTTTTACTTAAGCAATTAAATTTTTGCTTTTTAGCTTTTTAACAAGGCTATTTTATGTAGAAAATGTCACTGATTCCAGAAAAAGAAGTCTTTTTACTGTGCTCAACACATTTTCTTGACATTGCCTATTTTTTGACCAAAAATGACCATTTTTTAGGTTTTTTTTGCTTAAACAATCATAACAAAATGAAATTTTTGCTTTTTGGTGTTTTAACAATGCTATTTTATATAAAAATGTCACTGATGCCAAAAAATAGCAGTCTTATTGACTGTACTCAACATATTTTTGTGATATTGGTATATAACACTAATATGCTTAAACATTTGGACAGAATTATTAACAAGTTCATTTGTACTTGTTTATCACATGTACTGATTTACTATCTTTAATTCATTTTTCATGGATATTACAAATGGATAGTCTTCAAGATTCAGATTTGCAGTTTGTGCTGCACATGAGTGGGGAAATAGAACTTGATGGTGATACAGTTGTTCTATTCACTAAACACATATTTAAGACAGCTGTTGTAAAAGATGTTGAGGTAAGCCTTCCAAGATGTTGTAAGGAGCCAGTAAATTTGACCAAAATTCATTAGATAATTGTTGACTAAATTCATACACATGTGTTGCCATTCTTTGTGTTATTCTGCTATTCTATTGTTTCTATATAGATAAAAACAAAATGCCCATATTGCTGTAGTTATATGAAAACAAATTGTTTACATTGCAATTTATGTTTCATTCATGGTTGCACATTAAATTATTTTCATTTCTATGCTTAAACTGCACACATAGATTCATTAAGATAAAAAAAGTTAAATTTCCCATAGGTATCTCATCAGGAGATTAAACAATAGGAATTGTGTGAAATTTGAATTTTTATTTTTGGCAAAACAATATTTAAAATATTACATGCCACTCATGAACCCAGTCATTCTATGTTCAAATTTATTACATATTTCAGGTTCCAATGTCAGCCAATAAAACTTCTTTCCAATTCAATAATTTTCCTTTTTCTATTTTTCTATTGTTTTTCACACTTTCATTACTTTATTCAAAACCTCAAACTCTGATATCAAACCCCCATCTTTCTCCAGTTATCTTGAATAAATTATTCAAATTTCAACGTCTTTCAAGTAGGTATTATAACATCTTCAGTCTGAAACCCCTATCAACAGACAAAATCACTGCTTCAAGTCTTGCATAATTTAGTAAATCAATGTACTCTTCCCTTGATTTGAAGGTTATGCTTTTGTTGATTTTAATCTGATTTCTTACAAGCATCTCCAATTCTACAATAAAAATTCATTATTAGATGCAATTTATATTCTTACATGAACTAATTGCTGTCTAAATTAAGACTGCCTGCATATTGTTTCTAGACAGACATAAACAAATTCAAGCCTGCATTGAAGTGCATTTTTGCCTGAGTTTCATTACTGCAAATCTCAAGTCTGTGATTACAGTCATTTTGCAAAAGACAATATTTGCGTCCCTCCCACCCTTTTCTCAGAAGCAGTACACCCTTGGTAATGTGACTAACACTATATAAAAATTTAAGGCAACATAGAAGTCTTTTGTTTGAACTTTAAATATGCACCTTAATTATTTGAGTTGCTGTAATATATCTGTTTTAGTATCTTGCACCAGTTTTATTCTGTGGACTACTAAAAAAGATTTTTGGGAGTATATGCTTGCTCTCCAAGTAGCATGCAGAATTTTGGTTCACTCTACTTCTTGTATGCAATTAACCTATGCTGATCTATTTTTTAAAGATTAAGTTTATTTAGATTCAATGACACAGCTGAAGTCGCAAAACTAGCAAGAAATGCTGATCAATTAGCTATACATTTTTCATATGCACATGTATATTACTGCATAATTTAGAACTTTCAATTAAATCTTAATTGAAAATTTATTTAAGAATATTATAATTTTCAACAAGACGGTAAATGGCTTCAACTTAAATCAAACAGGAAAAATGTAGTTAAGGGTAAATTCAATTTTTTAATAGTAAATTTGCATTTTTTAGATACCATGAATTTATTGATTATTTTACAAATGTGCACCAAGAACAATTGCCAAAGAAGTGTTTCTTGCAACAACATTTCATTTGTGGATGATTCTAATTTCAGACGGACATTAACCATTGCTTACAATATAATTTTCAACTTTCATCTTCTTTTTGGTAAAATTTACACTTATATTTCTATGCATTTGCAAAATATGATTATGTATTCTTAATTGATCAGCATTTGGAAACCAACAGTGTATGTAATTTTGTAATATTTTCTAAGTATAGAGAAAATTCACATTAAATGAATGTGATTATGTTGGAATTACATTGCATAAGCCTGCATATTGTAGTATATTGGCATCTGATTTGTAAAATGACAATATTTGTCAATGTAATAATACTTGATGATGGTAATTGTACAACAAATGATTTAATATCCCTTTGTATTTTGATTGGTCACTTGTACAAGGAATCCAGTTTGTTGGAGTAATTTAAAAATCAGACATTGCAATATTGTTTGCTAATTTCTGTAAGAAGACGTTTGGAATTAACTTGTTCTCTGAATTCTTCTTAACTATGGAATGAACATGCTCTTGTTTTAAAACAAATTATCAATAAAGTTACCATGCCCGACACAATTTTAGATCCCATAGCTTCTCACTATTACAATAAATAAAATTGGTAGCTCACATCTCAAGGTTTACTGTTCACTAAATCTAAAAACAATTCGATTTCTATTCCTGAGTATTATCAATATGATCTAATATCAAAAATTCATGAAAACAGTTATTTGGGCATTCTGCAAACAGAAAAAACTGTAAATGCATGTTCTATAGTAACTAATTTGCAAAAAGTGGTTCTTGACATTATTGATAAATGTATAATTTGTTTAATAACCAATAAAGATCACTTTCCAGAACAACATACAGAACTTCAAAAGATTATTGCTGACAAACCTAATGAAATCATTCACATTGACATTGAACAATTATCAAATGATGACGAAAATTTTCAATATGTTGTAGATATGGTTGACAATTTCACTAAATAATGTAAAATTATACCTACAGATTTAATTAAAGCTAAGCAAATCACGAATATCATTGTTCACAAATGGATATTAACCATTGGCCCTATGTCACAAATAATAATGGATCAAATTGTTCAGTTCTCTGAATTAATGTCTCAGCTAGAAATTCTATATGAACACATAACAGTTTATCATCCACAAGCAAATGGTATGGCTGAAAGAACTATTTGCACTCTAATAAAATTAATTAGAGCATTAACATCATGTATAGGAGGTAAAAATTGGAGTAAAATTATTAAGAAAGTAGAATTTTATTATAATACGTCTGTTCATACCATTACTGGCATTTCACCATACAAAGCTATTTTTGGTCACAAAGCCATTGCTTCACTATTGATTCTATTTAAAAGCTATTCTAAAAACTCTACTGATAAATAAATATATTTATTTAAATAAATTTAAATCTTAAAGGCATTTTAATGTCTACACATGAAACTATGATTCACAATAAGAAAAAGAGTGCTATTCATCAGAAATGAAATTTTAACAAAAAGATTTATAGAAAACATCACTCTATTGGAGATAAAGTTTATGTTTTTATATCTGGAAATACCACAGACAAACATCAAGTTCGGAAATTGGCACATAAATGGCAAGGCCTTTATGAGATTGTCAAAGTATTACCTGATAATAACTATAAATTAAACTCTGGTAAAATAGTTCATTTCCAAAACTATTAAAGACATTGAGAATGTTAAATTAGACCATTTTAATGAATTAAAATGTATTGATAATGGTGTAGCTAATTTCTACGACGTATATGATGTTGAAAGTGTACAAGAGGAATCTTTTGATGAACCTGTACAATTTGATATAAATGTACCATCTAGAATTTTACCAAAACGTACAACTAGAAATCCTAATCATAATTATATTTCCCAAGATTGGGAACTAGATTTTTAACATTTGTTTAGGTATGAAACAACAACACACACCACCAAAGGCAAGTCAGACTACCTCCTCTCTATCCAGGTGCCATGTCAAACAGAAAAAATCATACCAGTCCCCTACATCATCAGATGCAGGGTCTGGGAGCACTGAATCGGATGCTTCTCAATTTCAACAGAGGATTCAAATGTTTCTGTTTCCACTGAGACTGCAAGGCCCATACCTGTCTCTTATACACATATGGTTCATGAAGCAGGAGGGACCAGTATTCAGTCAACCTCATTTGCACCTTTCCACCCCCCTGCACCAGGAACCACAAGTGTGGGCGTTAAGCATAAAATTCTGGATTCCTCACCTCTTACAGATGTTTGAGTGTCTTACATTAATCGACCTTGCCCAGACTCAGACTCATCTGCATCCTCAACCAACTCTAAAACTGTTATAAATATTTGTAGATTGGAAAAATTTACTTCTATTGAAGGCGAATTATTGCACCCCTATTTCAAACCTATGAAGAAAGCTCTCTATATTGTTGATCAAAATACCTCTGCTGAAATCAAGGAACACATATAAACTCTTTTAGCCTATAGAAATTCTACTCCCTCTGCAAATGTGTTACCCTTCACTATAGACTCTTACAAACAAGCTCATTGCAATGCTTTACTACTTTATGAGCACACTATGGTGAAAACATTTGAAAGATGTTACTTAAATGCTAAATTCATCCTTCTTTTGATGAAAATTTCAACATTAAAAACTTGCAACAGCTTCTCATACACTTACCTAAAATTGAACTTATTGAATCATTAAATACTGATTACAAATCCCTACAAATTGTTTACTTTATTCATGAGAAAGACATTTCTTTACCTAACCTCCACAAACATTTGGAAAAATTTAGCACACTAGCCATGAAGAATAATGTCACACTGTCTTTTAGTTACATCAAACACGAACTCTTAATTACTCTGGAATTCTTTGAAACTTTAGAACATACTGGTGAAAACTTTTTTGTCATTCACTTTGACAAATATATTGTCCTCAACAATGATTATAGTGATGATAGCATATCAAAAATGCTGTACACAGATATTATGATGAACAACAAACTGCCAGCTATTTGCCTCATTGTTGACACATGACTGGCAATCAATTTATGTCTATTTGCTCAAGCTGCAGAAATACTTAACATGACTAACCAACTGATAAATTTAGGCAAAGTATCCATTTGAATCACTATGCAATTATCAGATGCTACGTACCATATGAGAATTAAACAACTACTGGAATGACATTAAAGGTGAACAATTAAAAGATGAAACATGGCCAGACATTGAAATTAAAGCGCCATCACTACATTACTACTCCTCTGTAGAGTCAGCAATATCCAATTTGGAAATATCATTCAACTTAAAGAACAAAAGCTATTCTAGTAAATCTTTATTCTCAGAAGATGTCACCAACAATATGTCTTTGTTTTTCAAAGAAAAAAAGAATCTCACAATCTTTTTATAACTTTTCAAGACTTATATCCAAACTCTGATATTGATACAATGCTAGCTCACAATTCTGATTTTGATGCTAAATTAACACTTATGATTGCTATTAAAGGTTTACAACTTTACCAGAAATGTTCATCTATCTTCCATGAAAAGATAAACTACATTCATCAATCTGACGTGATATCATATAGACTCCAATACACCAAAAACATTATTTTTAAAAATCGTTCTACAAGTGAACTCAAGACTATGTGTTCACTACTTTGCTCTAGTATGGTGCTCTCTACAACATCATGGAATGATACCAATGCAGCTGATATCGTTCAGACTCAGAAATTTTTTTGAAGAAGACGCCAACATATGCATCATGGATCCTAGTCTGAGCTGGGTGGGTGTGTAGTATATTTGCATCAGATTTGTAAAATGACAATTTGTGTCGATTTAATAATATTTGATGATAGTCATTGTACAACTAATGATTTAATATCCCTTTGTATTTTGATTGGTCACTTGTAAATGGAATCCATTTTGTTTGTGTAATTTAAAAATCAGACATCACAGTATCATTTGCTAATTTGTTCTGCTATTACTCACCATCTGATAATAAGTGAGTTTATTGTTTGCTACCATTTGTAAATACGCAGAAAGTGTGAATTCTGTTAATTTAAATTTTGCTACCCTAGATTCTAGTTGCTTTTGCTATTATAAATTTCCCCAACTGTATATTTGATTAACCTTTTATTTTAGCATTTTTCAGATAACAGACTTTTTACCAATTGCCCATTTATTATTTCTTATTATATTTATTTTTATTATGTATTTAATCAGTATAATCAATGCTTAGGGTGTCACTTTGGGCAAAAGGTAAGATAACCTGAGGCTTTAAATGGTCACACGGTTTGACCCCTTTAGTCTGAGTGATAGTAGGTATTATGTATAAGGATGAATACAGTTAGGAAGTGTGGTTTGCTATAATTGTTGTATTTTCTCTAATCTAAAATGAGCTGAGAATTAGGTGTTGGACATGATTCATTGCTTTGGCCAGAGACCTAATTCTGTAAGAAGTTTGGAATTAACTTGTTCTCTTAATACTTGTTAACCTAGGGAATGAACATGCTCTTGTTTTCTCAACAGATAGAAGTACATAATAACTAGTAGTTTCATCGGTTATTTTAATATTTCTAAAGTGGATTTTTCAGTTCCAGATAATTATCAATTTTCGTCAAATTTTATCAGACTATGCCTTTTAGTCTTGATAATATCAATTTTTCCTATTTCAGTACATGAATGGCAGGCACATATTCGACATTTTAATTTATTACATTTTATGCATTCGTGTTTTTGTCATAATTTTGAGTACAATGTTCATTAATATAAAAGGTTGCCCTACAAAACTAAAAGACAAAAGAATTGGGTAGTTTTCAAAACTAAATAGTGAAACATTCTGGTTACGAGACATTTTGGTTAATTTTCATTACAAAAAAAACGAAACAAAAAGGTACCATTGTTGCCTAAATGCTTTGTTAATTTGTCACCACTAGTTTCGTTAATGTCACCAAAATTTGTTATTGGGATTGCAAATATATAATCATTTTATAAAATAAATAAAAAATTGAAGCCCCTCCCCCATTCAAAATCTTCTACGACCAATCCTGTTGCTATTACACATTTATTTATTAGTAACATTATGATATAAAATGAAAACATAAATACAGGTGTAGAAATTTTATTCCATTTTTTGTAATTAAGGAAAGCCTATTTTAATGTGAATTGAGAAAATACCTACACCCTAAGTGATTGCTATACCTCAAAAACACTTTAAGATTGGTCAGAAACAAAAACTATACTCAAGTATAACAATAATAAAACGTTTCAGGGCGTATTTAATCAATTAAGGACAAACTTGTTACTAAGGTTCCCATATGAAGTGATTAATTTTTTGCATTATGCTCATGGTTTACTAGTTTTACTTTCTACCCATTAGCATTGGTACCCATATCAGCCCTACCCGCAGGTAGCAGCGGGGGAAGCCACTCAGCCCTTGTCGACACCCCATTGCTACGCCCTTGTCTGGAAGGAGAACTTCATCACCTTAAATTCTGTAGTTAGCTCATAGTGCAATGCTTCTCTAAAAATAGACTACACTCTTTATAAATACTTCGTCAACTATTGAGAAAATATATTATCCCTCTAAAATCGCAGTGAGTAATTGACATGAAATGGATTAATTTAGAGCCTCTTTGTAACATGCAATCAGATTCCATTAAAGGAAGTCCGGAAAAATAATTTTTTCTATGGTTTATGCCAAATAAACATTTTTTAGATGTCTCAGAAAATTCATGGGGCATATGAAGTCCCAAAATCTATCAAATATTTCCTTAAAAAATGCAGCCCTACAGTACAAATTGCTCTAACATACAGGAAGATTTCGTAATGATAGAAAAATGCAGACCAATTTAGAGAACACGCCAAAAATACTTTTTTCTATGCCTTCTCACATATGTGTGCGAATAAAATGCAAATTGCCCCAAAATATAACAACCATTTCCTTGGAAGAAAAGCAGAACTACAATGCACATTGCTTCATCTTTTAGAAAGATTTCGTGACTGTAGAACTTAAAGCAATCACTAAAAATATTTTTTATGCCATGAATTAAGATAGCAAGGGAAATCAATTTCCGTACGTCATCGTACAACAGAAATTTTTCGTAGCAAGAAAATATTTCGTATAATGGTGTAATTCAATGATTATGAAATAATAAGCCTCTTTGTGTAATTTATATCAATCATTTGTTTCTTTAAATATGACCTTAAGCAAAAAATTGACACAGCTGGCCCACCAAATAATACGTGATCCGGCAACCCGGCAAACTTGCAGACCCACTTGCAATTCTGTTTCATATCCAACCCAACTCACACCGACAGATTTTCAAAAAATCTTTACCCAACTCATACTCACAACGGCAACAAAAATCATACTAGTACCGCACCCCTCCCCCTCCACAATTAAGCAAAATAACCGCGTCCTTAACTAGAAAATAGTAGTTGACCTATAGAAAATATATTATATTGCAATGTAGGCAACTGTTCAGCTTACACACGATCAGGGATTTCTACCATGTAGTTGTTAAGTTAGTGTCCGCTTGTGTTGTAGCATTTTCATCTGCACAAGACATTGACATGATACTGAAGTATCAGTTTGTCATTTCCAAATGTAGCAGAATATAATACTTGACATACCATCGAATTTTCCATTTTACATGTAATGCATTATGTTCTACAGTATGTGTTTACACATATCTCAAACAAACTTCAAAATGAAAAGGAAGAATTGCATGGTAATTTATTATTGTAATGAACACAATCTTAAAAAGTGACACAATAACATCGCTACATTAATTACGGTTTATTAAATTTTAATTTGAAAAATATATTTATTTGTTAATCTTCTCGATCAAATGAAGTATTCATTAGATAATAATACTGTTGCTTAAATATATATATATATATAAATCTATTTATTTATTTATTTATTTATTTATTTATTTATTTATTTATTTACACAATTGTATATTGTATCATTGTATGAATGAACGATTGAATCCTAATTCATTTAAGTTTTCACATCGGAAATCAACGTACTGTGCATTCTTCTCATGTAACATGTAACATGTAATTTGAATGTTATTCAATGAATGAAAGTTGCAATTATGGGACGCTGCTCCATGCTAATGTGTTGATGATGGCCAATGAAATTATTTACAACCCACACCCGCAAATTTTTTAAAAAAATGCCCAACCCTCACCAGCAACCTGCCCGGATATATTCAACTCACATCCACCCTTGCTCTCAACTAATTGGCTTTCATAAAGAACAAGATAAAAAGCAGCAAGTCACGTTATATTTTGAATATTTTTAATACTGTTTCGAACAGCTAATATTAGTTTTCCTAGTTAATTTCAAATAATTCATACCCTTACAACGATGCTAAAATTTAACTTCAACCCAGTTGCATGCACCCACATCAAAACGCAATAGCGCTTAAGATGCTTCTAAGGAAATGTAGACTACATCAGCAACTTGCTGAAAAAATCAATTTCTGAAAATTACCAATTGTGGACGAAATTGTATATACTTGCTATTCATGATGCTAAACTCACAGTCATGGAACTATTAAATGTATGTAGATGACTTTTATTTAATGATTTACTTTGAACGCAATCTCTCTTGTTTAACAATCTATATAATGTTAAAAAAACATTTGCGAACCTCACGTTCCTCCAAGATTTAAAAAAATACATAGATTAGCACCGTCCGCATGAGACCCCTGAGAATGCCACCCTGCCTATTACTAGGCACTATAAGTTCTCATTTATGGCTTTGCGCTCTACTCAGACTATGCATAACAATATAAAAACCAAATGTTACCGTCTGCTGTGCCATGTATTCAATGATAAAATATTTATTTATGACTAAGCTGAATTACCTACACGTTGTTAACATTTTCGCAACATTTGGAGACAATGTAACCAAGAAGGTATTGTAGCCATTTTAATATTGAATTTTGGAAACAAAGGATACTTCAGCAACAAATTCACTCGAAATAACTACTTTGTAACCTTATAACGAAATGTCTCCAAACTGTCACTTAAAATGTTATTGGGGTAGTTGAGCTTGAAAAAATATTTATTGTTGCTTACAAAGTGTTATAAATACAAACGGATATATTCAACTTTGTAGACTAATAAAGCATTCAATTTCTTAGAGATATGGGCATAAAGGACATTTCAATTCATCTTCTTTCCAATCAAGAGTGAGTTCACTATCAGTGTTGTTTCCAATGCAAAGCTTTTCATACAAACTTTTTGACTTCTCATCATCAAACAAAATCGTCACATTATTGAACTGTACATTTGCTAATTTCTTAATGTTCATAAATGGACAATTTGGTTTTTGAGTAAAGTTGCTGAGCTCAAAAATAGAATTCGCTATTGATGCATTCTTGCTCAGCAAGTAATAGCTTAGAAATGTATTATTTGTGTAGGTTTCATTTGCAATTCGAATGGGTTTCCCAAAATATTTCATACCAATGTCACACGTGTTATTGAAAAAAATATTGTTAGCTACTAAAATGTCCAGGTAATAATTTCTTCCTTCATATACATTCCAAATGGATTGTGCTACATTTGACGTAAAGGTATTTTGTAAAATTTTAAGCTTACCACTGGCTGAATGTAAGTCAAAAAGGTTGTAATATAAGGCAACATTTTTACTAATTTCATTTTTTTCAAATGTGAAGAGATATTTACCGGTTTGCCGTCGATGGTATAAATCAATTATGCCGGTTGGTAGATAATTTTCTGTAAATACATTACTTCTAAACAATAACTCAATACGGCTTTGGATTGTAAATTTGAATAAAGATAAAAAAATTTTCAGATTTTTAAATGAAGATTGAAGTACTACAATCTTGACTCTTTTTGCTGTGAAACGGAAAATATTTGAAATGTAGGAGAAATTTTGCATTTTAAAGTTACAATTTATAATATGCATTTCAATTCCTTTCAGTGCATCATATGAAAAGAAATCTTTTCTTAAGTCAACTGCATTTATATTTCTAAGAACTACGTTATCATGCATAATTGTAGGAAAATCGCCCTTCACCTCAAGATTTTCTAAGATCAGTCTTTTGCCATTTGCAATTTTGGGAATTTTATCGTTTTGTCCAAGACTTGCAGTTTTGTCAATGCCATATATATTTACAAAACTTTCTGTAATGTTGCAAACTACTTTTTCATTTATCATGCATACTTTAGATCTACTAACCATGTAGTTGGAGCACTTTGCTGTCTGCAACGCCATTGATGTGTGAAAGAAGATAAAAAATATAACAAACATCATCATGCTAAGAAATTTCATAAGTTTGTTCATGTTAATGTAAAAGCTTTATATTTTTGATATCTGATTAAGAAGCTCAAATTGTTTTAACAGTGATAAGCAGTGACATTTGACCTCCTTCTCAAATGATTTACTTAATGCAGAAACTAATAGCAATTCTTATTTTCACATTGTTAAATATACAAGGGAGATTAAATCATCAATAATTTGTATATGTTTTATTCATTATGGAAAAATACAGAAGCCATTCTGATTACAATACTTTTTTCAGGGTTGTACTCCTAAAGATTAAAAGGGGGCTCTGAAGTTGATCACTGTTATATTTTGACTAAATTTAGTTTCTCTACAAATAAAATCAAACACCCTACTCAGTACACACCTAACTACATCATGTACTAGGATGAATGATGAGTGGCTTGAAATGCCTGTTAGAAACAAAGTAAATCTATTAAAAACAATGACAAATATTTAACCTTAAACTGCCTGAGGATTTTTGAAAATTTTTAAAGATCATATAAAATTTTTTAAAACATTTATAACTAAAGAACAATATTCTCAACCTGAAAGCTCCACTTTATAGCTGGAAGTCTCCTCTTTCTTTTTCGCTCTAAATCCGCAACCCGGTTTTGTCTCATGGAGGTGCGCCGTTCAATGAATTCTCCAGTCGCGACATCTGAAATTGCACATAGCACGCATTGTGGGTTTGGGATAAATGCAATCTTGCAAAACATATCAAATAAGAAACTAAATAAGGGTTCAAAAGACTGGGGCTAACACTTGAACAAACATACAGTACGTAAAAGGAATGTCAATATCCCAATTAATGCAGAACTAGATGAAACAATATTTTCATTAATATCTCTAATACAAAAAACTCAAATCCTATGCTACCTGTAAATGCTAATAAAGAATATTCTTTTGCCTTGCGTAAAGTTTATTAAGAACTAAAGAACATCCGAGCAAAGGCCACTGGCTTTGACAATCTACCGTATTATCTAATTAAAGAAAACGCCCACTTATTGGCCCCCGTTGTGCAACACATCTTTAATCTTAGTCTGTCATTAAGAGTATAAACTATCTCGTGGAAGACATCACATATTATCCCCAAACAATTACAACATAAATAAATTAAGACTTATTTCAATTATGGCAATTCTCTCTAGAGTATTTGAAATATTAATTGTGAAATTTTTTATTGCCGAGAAACATCATAATTTGGAAATGGACCAATTCGGATTCAGAACATATACCTCAACAACTGATGCCATAGTTAATCTCCAGAATATTCCTCACGAGTTTAAAAATCAAGGTTTTGAATATCTCAGAATCTTATCACTTAACTTATCTAAAGCATTAGTTATAATTGCCTTTGTAAATATTCATTTGTGTGCGCGTATATTTGTTTTTGTACTTGTGTAGTTTTTTTGACGCTATTTAGAGTATTTTATATTGTACAAATCAACTCTAAATATAGATATTTATTCTTCTTTCTTCTTCTTCTCTTCTAGTGTCCAGCTACTACTTCTTTGCTGTATCAGAACAATGCTTTTTTGATTTTGATAACTAATATAAATTTATAGGCTAATTAAATGTTCATTTTTAGCGTAAATTTCATTTGTTAACGTTCTGATATTTTTTAATTGGTTAGTTATCATTTTCGAGATAAATCAAAAAAGCTCATTCTATTGATAGTTCTTCAGAATTATACCTTTTTCCCTTTAGAAATTTTTGAGGAAAACCTCCCGCGGGAGGTGATGTACCAAAATAAAACAGAATTTTGATTTGCCAACATTGATATAACCTATCAAAACTTCAAATTCCCTTGCGCTCTATATGGATTTGGCGAAAACCCTGAGTATACATACAAACAAATTACTCATAAGAACAAAATTGTTGCTGTCTATTTCAGAGATACTTTGACGCATACTGCCATTAAGGCAATTTCTTTGTTCTCTTTGGAAAAGACGTAGATGACATTGAAAGGCTTTTGCAACTTTTCAGGTATTTCTGTAGTTTTGGGTGAATTTATGCAGCATTAATGGAATAAACACTCATGCATTTAAAACCGAAGACAGCCAAAATGTTTGTAAAATATTTGCAATCCATTTAATGGCATGTGGAACTCATTCTGAATTAAATTTTAAATAAGTTCTTATCTAAATGGGAACAATCTTATTTCCACATATGAAGTAACTGTAGCCAACTGTTGACTGAAAATAAAATGCGACTGATTGTAGCACAATAAAACAAACAGTTATTGACTTTGAATACCATAATTTTGTTTTTAGTATGTTTGACAAAGTGTTGCCCAAAAACGATTTTTTAGCATTTTGTTTTTTGCTTGCCCTAGCGATCACTTACATTGCGTTTGGACTTTTACTTAAGAAATACCGTCGAGAATTGCCGTTTAAAGCTTAACTTAAGGAACACACAGTGGTGGTTCGTGCATGCAAAAGTTAGGAAAGCATATATTTTTTATGTTACCAAATTTGTGTAAATAATAAACCATGAAAAATTTATTTATATATAAAATCCCCGAGGCGATTTTTCTCAGAAATTTATCTGGTACCGTTTTATATTTAAGAATATTGTTCAAGGAATCCGTGTGGTAAAAAATGCGAAAAAACTATGTACTAAAACCGGACAGGAGCCTCGTTCAAATATATTCCTGTTTCTGTATCCTGTACTGCTTGAATATAAAATTGTTTCAGATTGATATAAATAACGTAATTATGATTATTACGTTTACTTTTGGGTTATTCTGTTGAATGAGATATTTTCCGTGGTTCTTTTTCAACGGAAATATTTCAATGAGCGGACTGCTAGCTTTCCCAGCTAAATCTTCGCGCGATGAGACGAACAAAACAGATATAATTTAATCGCTTGAGCGATTGTAGGTACAACATTAAAGCATTTCCTTGGCGTGGCGCAATAATTCAATGACATTTAAAGCAAATGGCAATGAATTATTTCATATTATTCCTTGATTCTTGAATGTTGTTTTAAAGCAAACTAATAATTTACGATTTGTACATATGTATAGATATAAATCCTTTTATAAAAAAATTATTGGGTCAGCACTGTTCTCTTCTTACACGTACGAGCCACCGATGGGTACACAGCTATGATGTCAGCAAAATCGAAGTTGTACAATATATAAAATTAACGGATTGGATTGTGGTTGGTTTTGGCAAACGACTACAGTCGTTTTGCCATTTCCAAGATAGGTTTTTTTTTAATTTTGGTGGTCATTGCCTTCTAAACATACAAAATATATCGTGTGTGTTGTACCTGACAAACAGCAAATGATTAAAATTTGTTTTTGTGGTATTCTATGCCTATTACCAGCGTCGTAGCTGGCTAAATGTCTCAGAGGGCGCTGAAGCACTTTACAATATCTGTAAGGCAATTTTACAAAGATTTTTTAATCCGCAGCAACTAGCAAGTCATTGCGAAAATATCACAAATCCTCAATGAATTTGGAAAAATTGGAGGAAGCAGTTCTTTGACCTTAAACATTCGTCTACAATAAAAATGCGTTCTTTTAGAGTTCGCCTTCTATCTGCCGACACCGTGACAAATAGTTTGAACATACAAACGAAACCAACTGTTAGAAACCGGAAAAAAAGTTTTTTGACCAAAGCTAATGATATCTAGTAATTCTTGAACGCAAGAATAATTGATTTTTAGTGGCAATCTGATCATTTTTACTCCAAACATTTTAAATTTTTTACACTATTTCGCACTTTTAAACAACTTCAATAGTTGACCACGTGTATACAAAATATACGCAGAAGATGCGCATCATCGTCCAAATTCTTAAAAAATATTTTATAAGAGTAGTATAGTTTGAAAAAACTCTATACCAATGCTTATTTATTCCGTTTTGAAGACAGATTGAGTGTTTTTACACTGTTCTTTTAATTTGAAGTTTAATGATGTAGTGAATATAATATTTTAGGATCATTACTTAATCTTTGATTTTCACTTCATAACGTATCGTAGAGCCATTTTACAACTAAAAAAGTAATTTTCTTACAGCAACTAATTAAACTATTTTAGACGTATTTGAAAACTATGTAGTAACTATTTTGTGTGTTTTTCCAACAATTTTTCCTGCTCTTACTGATTGTTTATATATAGCCAATGAAAAAGAGTTAATTAATGCCGTCATCGAAATTCTTTTATTTATTACTTAAGTCAGGTAATGGGATTTTAAGACGACCCGGTACGTCTTAACAATCTTTGATCAAAATTTGTTTTTGTCAGTACTACGCCAGTTACACAAATTTCAATATTTTATTGAAGTATGAAGGTCATAGATAGACGGTCTTACTTAAAATATGTTTTGTTGGTCATTCATAAACGTCTATTGTACTTCGGCATTTTTATCATGATTATTGATCCAATCAATACGTAAACCGAGCCTTCAACAATAGGAATTACGCCATTAAATACATATCTTTATCCAAAATATCAATAGGAGGTGTAAGTTTTCATTTGTAATATTCTATATACAGTACTGAAAATAAAGATCGAACCAAAAGTAAATTAAGTTTTTTTCAGAACATTTCTTTAATAAAAGGAAAATTAGAAACTCAAAAACGCTTTCCTCAGTTTGGTTAGTACTTTGTTGGATATCCACGGTTTTTCAAAACAGCTTTCACGCGTCGGGGTACCGACTGGAAAAGTTTCTTTATGTAGTCATTAGAAAGCCCATAAAACTCTTTTTCGATAGTTGTCCATAATTCGTCCAAATTTTCAATAGAACTCTTTTGAAATCGATCGTTTATTACCTTCCACACGTTCTCTATAATATTGATGTCAGGTGACATTGGTGGAGCGTTGTCTTGTTGCAGAAAAAAGGTCTTCCGACCACATTGGAAGTAGATGCTGACGCATCAGATTCACATACGACACGCCAGTAACATTTCCTGATAACCGGACAATTTTTCGCATTCCATTGGACCAAAGTGCACCGCAGACCATGATAGCAAGTGTCCTGGTTTTGCTAGATATTGTGGATTGTGGCGGTCTTCTTGGGATCCCGTTGGTCTCCAAACATGCTCCGTCCTTGAAGGATTAACCTCAAATTTTGATTCGTCAGTGAAAACCCAGTGGTCGAATACATTTTGAGGTTTTTTTATAATTTGTTTGCTCCAGTTGGTTCTTTTAGAACGGTGTGTTCCCGTTAACTTGGGCTTTCTCACTGCCACACGACTACGTAGCCCATATTTCTTCAATATTTGGCGTATCCGAGATGCAGTATAAATATGACAATAGGTACAGTTTGATCGTAGCTCTCTGCTACTCATTCGAGGGCAAATGTGGGCTTGGCGTACTAAACTTGACCTCCCCCGATGACTAACTTTGGGTGGCTTTTCACATGAGAAATGGGATGTACTTCGGCATGGTAAATTTCTTGTGCAAAGGACAAGATCGAGCAAGACCACGTTAGAGCTAAAGTAACAACACTCCCCTAACGTGCTCTCACAGTCTCATATTAATTAGTACCTGCCTAAACGGACAAACAACTATGAAACAAGAAAATCACGAACTTGAAATCTTGGTTCGATCTTTATTTTCACCACTGTATTTGAAGAAGAAGTTTTCTTGGTTTTAGTTCATGCAGGTTACCTATGATAGCGCACAAGCTTTAATTGAATGTGCGGATGAAGATGTAATAAGAGATGAGTTGGAAAGTTTGAACTCTGCTTGTAAAAGAAAACTTGCTGCTGCAACATTAAAGCAGATCAATCTTTATGGAAAACTCCCAAGTAAGTTTTTCCAAGAAGCTCATGCGCTCTCTGTTCTTAACGATAAATTCCTCGGTAAGACGATTAGTGAGGGATCAGCAATAGATGTGAGAAGCCCAAAAGATGATAAGGGAGAGGACGTTCAAGTTGGTGATGATTTACAAGTTAGCATTGAATTACTTAACGTCAAGACTCAGGCAAATGATGAAGGGTAAGGGTTATGGCTAATTAATGTAAGTATGCCTCAGCTAGAGACCTAATTGAGAGATGTCAATACGTCTTTCTTTTCTAAATGGTTGGAAAAGGGAAATGATGCAAATTTATTTCCTTATAATGAACGCAATTATTTACTCCATCTAACGGCTTACCTACCACAATAGACCAGAAATTGCTGATCTTCTGCTAAAACAGAAAGCTGATGTTAACTAACTATCAAAAAAAGATGAGCGCACGCCTCTAATGTTAGCTAGTAAATAATAAAGTGGAAGCAATTAATTTTTTTCTAATGCATCATTAAAATAAAAGATGTTAATTGTTGGAATGCATTACATTATGCTGTGTCTCTTACAAATGGAAATGATATAGGGAAAATCATTATTGATGCTTGTGATAATGAAAGGGTGACAATTCAAGAGCTCATGAGTAAAACTAACAGTGGAAGTACACCTTTACACCTTTGTTGTCAAAGAGAGATGACCAAGGTAATGAAAGTAATAGTTGAAAAAGCTAAGCTTGCCCTGGGAACAAGCATTGTTCAATATCCAGAGCTCAAGTGATTATACTCCTTTAATGACAGCAACCTATTTCAACAACTATGAAATATTTCAGTATCTTTTAAGTGAGGGCTTCGTTTTAAACATAAACACAAATACAGGAATAAGCATAATATAAATGCATTACTAACCTCAAAAGTTGATCCCACTATTTTTGACTACTTTCTATACATGCTAAACTTTAACATTAACTTAGTCTTCAAATGGGTTCACGGTTTTACAAGAGGCAGTTTTAAAAAAAATCTGCCTACTGCCACATGCCTTTTGAATAGAAATGCGCACATTAATTCCCAAAGCGATAAGCTCAATACTGCTTTGACCTAGCCATTAATAATAAATCAGAAGAAATCTTTAATATTTTGTTGGATCATTATGCAGACCTGCATGTACAGGGCATTAAAAATTATAAACCTTCTAAAGAATCCAAGAAAAGGGAAATGTCTGATCAAATAGTCAAGAGGCTACAAAGACTTGAATAATAGTTTTCGGAATTAATAATTTTCAAATAGGCTTTCTCTTTTCAAAATACAAAAAACTATTCAATTAATCATAATACAAAAATATTTGGGTACTTACTTTGCAATATTTTAAAATGTGAATTAAAATAAAAAAGATGTTTAAGACTAAGAAAATTATAAAATTTCAAATTGTAATCTTAGCAAATGCAATTCAATAGGTTTTCGATTTGCTGCAGTATTATTTGCTGTATTGTAGACAAATAAGACGTATCGAATATCTAAGAGAATTGCACAAGCTACGAAGCAAAGAGGGAACTGTTTCCTTGCTGGTGATCGGGAAATTGCCGGGCTGCAGCCTTTCGAAGATCTTCAAGGAAGGTTGGTAATTTTTTAAATTGATCTCTCTGCAATCTCTCAGTAAATTTCTCTTCATTTGATTATGCATTCTTGCTTCCAGTATTTTTGAAAAAGAAATTCTGTGTCTATTAAGGACAATTTATTTTACAAGATATATTCTTCAAAATTTAAGAAACTTCATTAAAATGAACACTGGCATTTCACAATTGGAAAAAATTTCGGTTAAGAACACACTCAACGCAAATGAAGAAGTTTGACAAATCTAAGAGAAATATTTAGGTTTGAGATTAGCAGAAAGAATTATGCATAAATTTTTTTGTTTACTTGGTTATTTATGTTTCAATACTAGGTGAAGTTAAATACTTTATCAAAGTAAACCATGATAATGATGTTTAATACAACTTTTAGTTGTATATATTTTGACGATTATACATTTAATAACTATAGCTAAACAAACTAAGGCATTCATAATTTGAACTCACTCAAAAATGAAAATCTTGTTACTGTTATTCAAAGAATTGATGCATAGAAAATTTACGCTATGCTATTTAAGCTCTTTGCATTATCATGAAACTGTTTATATATATATATATATATATATTAAATATATATATATATATATATATAACCTCTATATATATATATATATATATATANAAAGAATTGATGCATAGAAAATTTACGCTATGCTATTTAAGCTCTTTGCATTATCATGAAACTGTTTATATATAAATATATATATATATATATATATATATATATAATTCTCGGCTCCGGCCTTAAATTTCTCGTCGGTTTTAATTCAAAATCTGCTATGGAATACATAATTGAAGTATCGGGTACCGGTACCGCTCAAGTCCAGTTACCGGTACTGTATTGGAACAATAACAAAAGACTGTAGGGTCATATTAGCAAATTCATGTGGTAAATACTAAATGGCAATGTTTCCAACGAATATTCGGGTATATAATCCCATGCAGTGCTCGAACTCAGCTGAACTCGTTGACAATTCTGAGCCTGGGACGTCGTCGTAACCATGATTGGTCCCACAAGTCTAAATTCAAAACATCATATCTAAGAAAGTCTTTATTTATCTAATCTGAAGGGTTTTTTAACGGTTCGTGACTGTTTGAGGTGCCATTGCACCCCAAGCAAGGTTTACTTGAATATTTCTTTGAAAATATTACAGTTACGCAAATAAAATTTTATGACTTTTCACTAAACAAAGAAACACTTAACACGAAAAAAAATTCAGGTTCAATTTGCATAAAGTATTCTCTTGGGAAAATTTATACTTGCTGATTCGCCAAATTATTAACGAAATTATCTACATACATATATAGGCATGTATTTATATTTGATATATACATTGTATATACAAATAAATATACAAGTATATATATATTCATTCATCTATTCATATATATATATATATATATATATATAGGGTGTCTCAAAAAAATGTACTCACTCTTAGAATTATGAGAAAACCTTTATTTATGGATATAGAGCAAAATGTTCAAATTGATGATAATTATAAATGTACTCAGTCTTTTTTGTGTTGCAGATATCCTGAATTACTGAAGCTATGGCAGGAAATCAACTTAGTTTCGAAGTTCCTGGAAAAGAACTACAGGTGCAGGAAACACTCCTTCGATCACCACGGAAATCACTTCGCCAAACTGCTCGGGAAACCCACATCTCAAAAGATAGGTAAAACCGCATCATGAGCTCGGGAAACCCACATCTCAAAAGATAGGTAAAACCGCATCATGAAGCGTCTTCATTGGAAATGTTACACTCCAAGGCTGTCTCAAGCTCTCAATGAAGACGATCCTGACCGGAGAGTCGAATTTTGTGAATAGTACCGGCAAAATGTTCAGACGATGTCGAGTTTGCACACAAAATTGTGTGGAGCGATGAAGCAACCTTCAAATTAAACGGTACCATTAACAGCCATAATTGCTCGTAGTGGTATCCTGCAAATTCTCACGCAACAATTGAAAGCCATGTAAACTTACCAGGAGTAACAGTGTGGTGTGGAATATCCGCATTGGGCATCATAGGACCTTTCTTTTTCAACGAAGCTGTCAATAGTGACAGCTACCTCAACTTGCTTCAGGAATTTGTTAGTCCACAAATTACAGAGATGTTTGGTGAAGACAGCGAAATTTACTTTCAGCAAGATGGAGCACCTCCCCACTACCATTGCGATGTACGAGCTTGCCTTGATGCAGTCTTTCCTGACATATGGATTGGACGAAGGGACACCATTGAATACCCTGCGCGTTCCCCAGACCCAACACCCATGGACTTTTTTCATGGGGATACTTACAAGACAACGTTTATGCCAACAAACCAAGAACAATTGATGCATTGAAATTGGAAATTGAAAGACAATGTCGTGATATTCCTAATGACATGTTTCGCGACGTTTGCGAATCCCTTGGTGCGCGTTATCAGCATTTTCATCAATTTGAGATTTCACAAACATGATTCCCCAAACACAATTGTCTCATGTATTCGATGCTATTTCAATTCGCTCTATGTCCATAAATAAAGGTTTTCTCATAATTCTAAAAGTGAGTACATTTTTTGAGACACCCTGTATATATATATATATATATATATATATGTTCATTCATCTATTCACTCATTTACTAATGCTCTACATGACTAGTAGCTGTATTTGGGCTTAGTTGAATTGCCAAAATTTATGTACTTCTTAATCCAATAAATTTCGTAAGCCCCAGCTAAGAAGTCCTATTCCTATTACAAGGATAATACAATTCCAATTCGGTGCATAACATTAACTGGAAAAGATACTTTGTGGAGTAATATATCTAAATGTTGAACCTTCGCCGAAAAAAGTTGAGTCTTCTAATATGTTGGAAAGGGAAGAAATGTTACCGGTGATAATTTTCTTTAGAGGAAAACTTTGCAACTGCAAGTTTGATACGAAAGAGAGCATTCAATGATTATAAATTACATGTAAGCATTTACTTCACCATAATCAATCACATCAGTTCAATTTATATTAAGTCGTCGTAAATTTTGTTGTAAAAATTCACGACAAAGAGACAAGAAAATCTTGTGTTCACTGTTCAAGGCTCATATTTTCTGATCATGAATTGCTAATTTTAAATTGTGATCCTTGGAAACGAAAACCAACCTAAGCTTTAAAATTCTTGTATGTTCTTGCAAATTTTAAGTATTGCAAAAAACTTTTGGTTGAACACTGTAAAAATGTGTTGATTTATTTTGTTTTCAACAACAACAACGATTTTCACAACGACCACTTGCATGGTAGACTGCAAACTCAAAAATATCAACCTTTGAATTTGTAATTGAAATGTCCATCAAAAACTATGTCAATTAGCATGAAGCTTTTCCAAATTTATACTTTAAATGGCCAACCTAACATTAATTAAAATATGTGTTAAAGAATTAACATAGGTTTTGTAGGAACTTTAAAGTTAAAATTGGTTTCATTTCCATGAGGATTGATGCATGCAAATGTGTGGGTATCTCTCTCTCTCTATATATATATATATATATATATATATATATATATATACAGTAAATATATGTATATATAAATATATATACATATATATATATATATTTATATATATATTTGCTATATCAATTTTAATAGTTAGATTTCAATACAAATTTATATTTATTCCATAAATAACTACATTTCCATACATATATTATAAAAAATTGTTCTCTAACCCATTTTCAATAAAAAATTAACAATTTTCCAGTAAATAGCAGACTGTTGCAAACAATATTTAAAAATTTTATTATTTCCAAAGATGGTAAAATAATATTGAATTTCATATTTTCTGTATTCATAAATATTGGTTCCATGTATACAAATTTAAAAAATCAGCAAAAAATTTGAGCTGGGGTACAAATGCACCACAAACAGTTAAAACATAAAAAAATTTTTATTCAGTCACGAACAGTTAAGAAAAATGAATATATATATATATATATATAAATTGCTATTATAATGATTTCAATGCACGTTGAGGCAAATTCATTAACGTAAACTACTAATTACTTCAACGGGCGTATTCTGAAATTACCATTTTTGGCCAATTTGCTACGAAGCGTAATAATTATATTAAAGTACTTGTTGTATCAAGAAGCAATTTGCGTTTACGTACAAACATTGCCAAGTAGTAAAAGCCATTTACTCTCGCAATGCCAACACAGAAGGATCCTACTTACGGATGGCTGACTATCGGGGTTGCTCTCATAGCAATCATTGTACTGATAGGATTCGGATCTTGCCTTTTTATCATATTTCAGGTAATTGATTAAGTGTACCATTTATTCTAGTATTAGGTAGCCATAACGCACTTGATATACGCGTTATGCAATCACTTAAAGTGTGTTACTGAAACTTTTAGATACATTTAGCAAAAATAGCAAGCTTCATAAAGTGTATTTTTCAAGATTACTGTCAAAATCATTTTCTTGTGGATGTCTAACTTATTCGAAGCATTTTAAATTTAAAAAATGGATTCCCATTTATTAAAAATACAACAAAATGTATGATAAGCTCGCTTACCATGCCATCTTAATGCCGTCAAATAATTTTTAAATACTGGAACATGTTGAAATCGCTAGTTGTTAGCTTTGACTCATAATTTTTACAGTTTTTTTTACAAATTTTGATTAGTTTTGACAATAGTTTGAAGTTTTTCATACCAAGGGTGAATCCCCACCTCAGCCTAGCCCATGGTCCACACATTTTAGAGAAACAACCACAAATAGAGAAATGTATGAAAAAAGTAGCAAAATCAATGTCTATCAGGGGCTTGGATTAGTTTGTATAATATAAGTGCAAAAATCTGAATATATACATGGAAATTATTTTAAACATACCGGTTTGCAAGATTAGGTAAAAGCGGTGGCCTGCTCTTCAGCCCCTAATTCATTTATTTTTGTGTTGCTTCACATTTCATCTATAAGAAGTTTTACCAATGAACTGTCACAATTTTCATAAATTTGACCCTAACGTTATGTGCAATTGCTCTAAAGTTTAAGACTTTTGATCATTAAAAATAGATTTTTTAGTGTTTCATTATGTTTCGACAGTTGCGTAGCATGTTGTTTCCTTTGCAAAATAAAGAATATGAAACACACTTGTACTCGACATGATGTATCATTTCAACTGCTGTAAAATAAATTCATCATCTTATAAAAATTTTATTATAATAGCGCCCATATATATATATATAGTGTAATTATAAATGAATAAGATTTGAAATTTAGATACTCCATTCAGAAATTCAAAATCAACGTGTGCAAATTCAAGAGAGTTCAACCGAAGCAAACTCTTCAAAAGTACCCCTAACCAGAATCCCAAATCAATCATCATCATTGCTTGTATACAGCAACAACACATGTCAGTGTTATGCAGAAAACATAACTTTTTTGTTTAAAAAATTTGCCGAGCTTGAATTAGAACTAATGGCATTAAAGCCCAAAAAGTCTACGTCGAACAAAACTCCGTCTTCAAATTGGGAGTGTGATTCTATTAATGGAGTAGCATCAATCGAATACAGCAAAGAAAAATCAGCATCCGGTCTATGTTCTTCTGGATGGTTAGTTATTCATCAGCGTAAAGACGGAAGTATTGACTTTGTCAAGAATTGGAAATCATATAAATCTGGATTTAGTAACCCGATGACTTCATCAGAATTTTGGTGGGGCTTAGAGAAAGTTCATTTACTTACAAATTCTGAAAAATTTAACGGATTCACAGTGCGATTTGAAGTAAGAACATTGTATGGGAACACATATTATTCCCAAGCAAATAGTTTCCAAATTTTAAACGAATCGTATTTTTACACCATGGTTTTAAACGAAAGTTCGATACAGTCAAATATTGAAGCTGGAATTGAGAATTTGAAATACCACAATGGAACAATGTTTTCTACTCCGGATAAAACTAATGACGAATTGGCTGAAAAGCACCCGAAATCTTCATGCACAGTTGTATTCCCTGGAGGTTGGTGGTTTAGGAAGTGTCTCCGCATTTTTCTGACGGGATTCTATGAACCAATTGGAAATCAACTCAACAGTGCAATGTCTTGGACAGACCTACCAAGTCATCAAGACAATCTATTAGTTCAATCTCGTATATTAATTAAGCCATTAGTATAATCTCACCTCGTATTTCTTAGCGAAAATTTTAGATGATTTATATTTTCAATTATTGATCCCTACTGTGTATTTGGAACATGTAAATTTTATAAATTTACAATTATAAAGAAATGTCTCTTTTATTACATTTAAATTTCATCAATTAAACATTTGTTAAGCTAAAACGGAATGACGTTCCTCAAAATTTAGATAATTATATTAGTAATTCAATAAAATCCGATATCTTAACAATGAATATGCGTTTTTTTTGGCCATTAAATATAATTTAGAAAAATTCATGAAACTATAAATTTGGTGAATCTTCGGTTTTTGTTGAAATTGTTATCATCTACATTTCATTTAAAAAAGTGATTTAAAGTCAGGTTATTCTAGACTATAAAACTCACTGTGCACCAGACACGTACTGAGCTAAAATTTCTAGGAAATTGTTTCAGGGGCACTGACTTTTCTAAGCTTTAGCAATTTGCCAAAGAAGCATTTATTCGATTAATTGCTAGTAGATAACTTAATATACTCGGCTTATGTAATAGAGAGTGACATCGTGTACCCGATTGAACCCGACCCGATTTCGAGTTTCGCGTCGGGTTCGGGTACAATGATTAGATTGATTTATTAAAAAAATGATGTTAATCACTCCTTGATTCGAGGAAGATCCAAGACGTTAAATAATACCAATGAATTGTTATTGTTCTTACTAGAAAATGATTGATGTTAATAATCATTTGAGTAGATAGAGATCCATAACGTCAAATCAAAGTCAACGTTTCGGGCGGGTTGGGTTCGGGTTCATGTTTACTTCATTTTCATTCTCTATTATGTAACTACATCATGGTTTGCAACATAATTATGTAAGTTACACGTAGATATCTTAGAAGAGTTACTAGTGACAAAGTACTTGTTTTTGTTTGTTTCTGAATGTGAATAATGCTGCAAGCCGTTCGGAAAACTCTAATAAAGGCCGGTACTTTTACAGGCCAAAATTCAAAAAATGTTTCATGTTTTGCCCGATATGAAGGGAATTTTTTGCTTAGTTTGGAAGAAAATCCGATGAGAATTTAAGGTTTGAAAAAATATTATTTTTCAGCAGACTGCAATATTTCAATTGGAATATTCATTAAATTCCTTTCTCTATAATCACTCATAAATTTTGCTGTATCTTACTTTCAATCTCTATGTAACTAAATAATATTTTCATTGAAACTTGCGGTTTGCATTTAAAATTTTAAAAACTTTTATACAAATATAAAAGTTTGAACGCTTGCATTTTTTCTAATATGGGAAATGACTCTCAAAAAAAACTTGAAATGTTTTCAGTTGCAAGCACATTCAGGAGCAAATTTCTTTTGAGACTTTTGAAACATTTTACTAGGGAATTATTTGAATTTGTGATTAGCACAAAAAATTTAAATGATTATTTGCTTAATTATATATTTTTCAATGCATAGTGCTTTTAAATACTAAAGCAATGCAAATTACAACAATGTTCATAATGCTTAATTTAGTTTTGCAAAAAACTAAAGCGTTCACAATTAAAATTTACTGGAAAGCTTATTAATGTTATGTGACGCACAGGAAATGTCGAAACTTGTATTTTGCTAGAAATATAGTTAACCTCAAACAGCCTGGGGATTTTTTGGAAATTTTCATGATCCTATGACAATTTTCAAAAGCTTACAGCTCAAAAAGCTATTAACGTTATACTTAATCTGGAAGCACCCCGACCTCTGACTTTGCGCACGGTAGACATCAATGGGCTTAGAATATCCTTGCACATTTCAAGAAACAGTCAAAGTTCTTTGTTGTTCCACATTCTAAATAAATGAACACCTTGGTATGGAGAGAATTTAAATATTTTTTCAAAAATTCGAAATTTTCAAAGAAAACTTGTTAATATTTTCAACCACCTCTGCCACCGCAATAACTTTAATAGAAATTTTCAACATTGCATTAAAATAGGTTCCCCAATAGACCTACCCATGCCCCAAGATTTTCAAATTTGGTAATAGACTTGGAGAAAATTCTTTGTAAATGTGGAAAAACGCTTTGTCTTTGGACACCAGGCTGTTTAAGTTTAAAATAGTTTGAGATTTACTTTATGCAATTTCAGTTTTTCTGTATTACCATTTGTAATTTTCTAGATTAAAACAGCTTCTATATGCATAAATTTATATGAGATTATTGCTTGCCAACTACCACCCTAGGCCATGAAATTCTCGGACTGTTCCAACTCTGCAGTGCATAGATGGGGGATGTTGCCTCTAAATCAAAATTTTTAATAAAATTCAATGAATGAAATAAATTCACTAGTTTAACTAACTTTGCTTTGTTTCTTGTATTCCATGGAAAAATCATATGTTTAATGTTGAACAAAATGGAGGAGAATTTTTTTAATATTTATTTTTGTATTTTTAACATAAATTTGAGCATAAGACAAAGACGAAGGGATTGCTAGGGTGTTAATAAATTTTGAAGAAGTTTTTTTTGCTTCAAAGTGCAGCCCGAGGCAATCTTCTAACATTTAAATGTCATTCATAATACAAAGTTCCTCAACGTACATTTTAGTGATGTCATATTCCGCAATTTAGATCATTGCAGATTTTGTCTTCAGCAAATGCGTATAAGGTTTACTAATTTTTCAATTAAAATAGATGTCCGATGTCTGATTTTTTTGATATCTGCAATATAATTGATAAAGTACAACTGATACAGTCAACTGTTTTATAAAAATACTCATTCTAAGTGATAATTTCAAATTCCACTAAGCAGCACTACGAAGGCTATAAACTATCGTTCAGTACTCACATTTTGAAGGAATCTGGCAAAAACTAAAGTTAAAATGAAATTTAATAAACGGAAAAGTTAGTAAATATTGAAAAAATCACAATAATTCTAATAAAAATTATGGCAAGCAATCCGATATTGAATCAAATACAAAATTAAAAATCGATAATTGAAATTTCAGATGAACAGATATACTTATAAATAAGTTATTTACGAGTTCACTTGAGAAAATTACAGTTGCACATCACAGTACGAAAACAGGTTGGCCTTAAGCATTTTATATATATATATCAATTACATTATAATAAGAAGTTATTTTCTTATAAAGAACGATTCAATTCAAAGAAAAACAAAGGAGTAAGTTAGAGCATAGCTTATCCCTGGAAAGCCTGAAAGTACCCCTTAAATGCCCGAATTGGTGAGAATTGAATATCGTTAGAAAAACTGTGATAAATAAATAAATTATCAGAAAAAAAATAAGCTTGTTTTTTATTTCAGTTCCAATTACATACAGTCCTTGCAAGTGCTTTTAGACATTTTCCACAAGTGAAAAATGTCAGTTTCCAAATTTTTGCCTGCAAATGCCACAAGTTAAATTGGCATTGTTTTTTGTAATGACTTGTTCAACATAAACCATATTTCTCTAAATTTGGCGTACGTTACACATTTCTTGGAGAAATACCACCTCATTTGTAGGAATTTCTTTGCTTGAATGAAGAATATTTATTTTTTTAACATTTTTGTCGAGTTGTTTTTCATAGAGATCCCTAACATTAGTAGATTCTATATCAATCATTACCAAGTACTGCAACTGACAACGTTTTGTAGCAGCTTTGGTGCTATAAATTCGCGACATTTGGTACACAAACTAATTCTTCTTCAACAAAAAACCTGGAGCTTTTTGCTTCTGAAGAATAAGAAATTCTTTGATTACAGAATTCTCGCCTATTTTGCTGCACTGTATCAAACATTGCTAAGTTATTTTTTTTCGATAAAAAAGCGCACATCTGAAAGATGTGAAAAATTATTACAAGTAATGTTGTGTCCCTTTCAAAAAAATACAAAGGCAATAGTTTTAAAACTTTTTCACCAAATTGATCCATTTTCAAATTCGCTTCTTGCTTGGCAAAATAATATTGTGGTATAACTGCATCAATTACCTATTTTAATTTCGCCATTAATGAATTTAGTTCTTCTGTAAACTGCAATTTTAGCTTAATTATTTCCGTTAAATTATTACGCAGTATTTTTGTTAGCTTAAAAGGTCATTGTACAGAACCTGTTCTATTTACTCATATTACCAACAGTGTACTATTGTTTGATTCCTTCAACAGTTTCATTTGTATAAATATGTGCGATTTATTCATTTTTGGATCGGCTGTTATTCTCAGTAAATCCTTTTTTACTTTATTATCTTGACTTGACTTTTATAAAATGTGTTTCTAATTTTTCAACAGCGTTGTTAAAAGACGGCCATTCAGTGGACAAGCAAGTGAATGCAATTCTTAGTTTATGCTAGTATACGATTAGGGAACTTATACTGCTATTCATCTGTAACGAAATTTGTTATTGCTTTCACCTTAATTGCACGAGATGAGAAATGCACTGGGCTTAGGTTATTTTACTTAGCACTTAGGTTCACCACTTGCACCCAAGAGTTAGGCTTCTTGTTTCTTTATCTAATTAGGCTCTAGTCTTATGAGTAGTAGAAACCGCGGCAAGGAGGTTACTTTTTTCTGATTGGTTGAGAGGGGTGGCCTTTGACCTGAGATGCCGTGGATATTGGCGGGGGGTGTTTTACTGACGTCATGCATGTACTTTTACTAGTTTTTGTGGTATTTATGTGACCTAATTTAGTTTGCATTTTTTTTACTTTTTAGTTTTACCTTCCCACATTTACTTACTTTTACATGGGTTTTCTACTTTATACACTTTTTTTTCTCTTTATATGGTTTGTCACTTTTTACACATTTATATACTTTTACATGGGTTTTCTACTTTATACACTTTTTTCTCTTTATATGGTTTATCACTTTTTACACATTTATATACTTTTACATGGGTTTTCTACTTTATACACTTTTTTCTCTTTATATGGTTTGTCACTTTTTACACATTATATATCACCCATTCGGTTTTTTCAAAAGGACGTTACTCAAGTCTAATTCAGAAAAATGCTTCTGGAATATTTTTGTTTAATTCAGTGCATGACAGAGCGCAGATTAGAATTTTAGGAACCCAGATGGGGATTATGCGTGAATTGATGGCTGCATATAAAAAGGCCGTTAGGAAACCATATGGTTATTTGTTTATAAACTTCGCTCAGAACATTCCAAATGAATTATGTCTTTCAACAAACCTTGAGGGTAGACAAATTTTCTATGGAACTGATTCAAGAACGCATCATTTACAAATTCCTAATGGGATGCTTGAAAAAGTCTAAGATTCAACTCCTAGGAGATGATCAAACTTTAAATTTAGTACGTGGGATAGTTTTTAACATTCAACAAGGAATTATCCCACTTGGTGATGAAAAGACTACATTTCTAAAATACCGTCAGTATGC
>CABFPE010000210.1:534342-558603 GCA_900660155.1 Hofstenia miamia | reverse complement strand
GTCTCAGGTCAAAGGCCACCCCTCTCGACCAATCACAAAAAAGTGTAACCTCCTTGCCGCGGCTTCTACTACTCTTATGACTTTTCTTAAAGTTTTTCTGTATTGGTTCAGCAGAGTGTGGCCACTCTTCCCCAACATGATCACCTGTTTTACTTTTAACTTTAATTAGGATAGGGTATAATTGCAGGAGGATTTAGTTAATTTTGTCAATCCGTCCATGATGATTTCTCACGATTGCCACAATACCTGCAACATATTTGTTTTTCTGATTGCTTTTCATAAAAATCAGATTAGAGCGACGTCTACAGGAAACAGGAAGGGATATCGCTTTTATGTTTTCTCTATTTTTTTAAATATCTCTCATAGGCTTAAATTTATTACAAATGCTCACAAACCTTGTTTTATTTATCAGAACATTATATATATATATATAATAATTTGAAATATTTCTGGATTATCAATCAATCAATTAAATAGACATGATCCGTAGTCCTCACGTCAAAAGGAATGTGCATTCAAGTTTTTCGAAAATATTCTCCTGCTATAGAGTAAGGATGTGAATTCTTTTAATATAACTAGTGTAAATTGACTTCCAAAACTCCCAAATCCTATCAGTTGTTTATTGTCACAAATACTTTGAGAACTACCAGAAATGGTTTCTTTCCATTTCCAGGCATCCATATTCACAATCGATATCTGCAAATATATCGGCGAAAACTCTAGATGTACCTGCAAGAATAGACGGGATTTGGGCCGTGCCTAGGCTTTCTTAGGCCTTGCTGTGCTTAGGACAGTTTTCGACACATGTTCATCACAGTAATATAACATAAAGGCTGAACATAGCAGCTACAGTATTAGCGGTCAGATCTAACCACCAAGCATTTAAGGGTTGTATACGAATAGTATGCATCTAACGCTAAAATTATTTTCTTGATTAATCCACTTAACTTGTCAAATTAATAAATGTTGATTTTTATCACTAGATGACGCATAGTTGACATGCAATATGAAAGATCAATAATCTGCCTACTTAGGCTTTCTAGTGTTAATAATATAAACAATTGATGTGACAAAACTTTGCCTTGGATGAAGCAAATATTTCTACCTACCTATTTCGAGTTGACTAAAAATCAGGCAATCATAAAATATGTAACGAAACCAAAATTGCTAAAGAGTTTGAATATAGAATTACAAAAAACAATATCACAGTTAACTTTAACTATAGACTTAAATTAAATTTTACAAACATTACATTGAATTATCAGGAGATTTATAGTATCCTAAGAAATTCAAGGTTTTACTAACAATCTAATAAGTTTAACCTGTATTAGATTTATTGGCTAAAATAATGCGTGCAAACTAAGAATGTGGCATTGAAAAAATTCCTAATGTTTATAATAAACTATTTTATTTCTTCGCAGATTGGATGATAGAAATTTAAATATAGATATAACATTTATGATAATTACACAACGGTATTCTCTCTATATTTACTTTATGCTTTCTTTGGTTTCTTCAAGGTTACCCCAATTATTTCTTAGCTGACCAAGGTTGAACAGCACCCTATCCCCAGACTAGTCATAACGCTTAATTGGCACATTTAGCGTACTAGAATACAGATATTGGTTATATAGAACTTATAAGATATTAAAATATAAAGCTAACATATTAAAATTACCGAAGCAAGTTGCATAAATATGAGAATAACTTTTTACAAAAAATTCGTTCTAAAGTGCAATGGGGGCAGCTATGGAACGGCAATCGCCTCCATAAGGAAAATATGCGGGATACATCTATTAGGTTAATTTAATGGGTACACTCTTATTACAGTTTGGAAAATTTAATCAAGAAAATTGAAATTAGAGTTAAATTATTTAATTCTATTTGCAAAATGTTTTCACTAAGATTTCTCAGTGATTTGGTAAACATTTTACAAATTTTCCTAGTAGCTTGCAAATTTTCCAAAGTTTTGACAAATCTAAATTTTAGTGGAATGATTTTGCACATTTATTAGAACATATCCAACATGGCCAACATAGCCAAATCCAATATTATGCAATAGATTTAACATCCATTAAACTTAACTATTTAATAAATTATGCAATGAGATGACAAAACTGCTTCCACAGTATACGTAAAAAATTTTCAGTGATGGTTTTGGCCTCCCATATATGAAACAAGTAATGAAGTCAACACAAGCTGGATATTTTTCAAAAGCTGTATCGTACACAATCAAAATATTCAATGAAATTGGCATTTTTTATAGAGGTACAAAAAGCTCCACCCTACATCAATTTAAACCTGTTAGGTACAGTGATATTTCTGATGTCCTCTGCATGCATCTTAATCATAACTGTTGTGTTTCTTCGACATTTCGCTAGAATTGCAATATAATGAACAGATACAAGTATATCATCATTCTGTTTAAAAAACTCAAGATGTTTTAAAATTAACTATAAAATTTTTACCTCAAATTCTGGAGAATTCGCAATCTTAGGGAAGAAAAACTTCTGCTGTTCTTCCTCACCTGCTAGTTTTTTCTTCAATATATTAAATATGCTATATCACTTATTTCAAATGTCAAAAATGTTTTCACAATATTCTTTATTTCCATACAATTTATAATTTTCTGCAATTTGTATAATTTTTGGAAGAATTTATGAAATTTTGCACTAATTGTTCAATGTTTTTAGAACATAATTATCCATTTATACAAAAATCCTAATAAACATAGCAATTCATAATATCACTCATTTTAGTGTTTTGTCTTACACGATAGAAGTTTAGATCCTAGGCTTACAAAAATGCAACTTCATTAATACATAGAAATTGAATAATCGACTAAGATCTCGACAAAATAATAAAAGGTTTAGACCTTCTTTTCTATACTCGGATAATTGAAATTGTAATTACTAAATAATACATAATAAATTTATGGTAAAGATTAAACAACCACAAATTCACAATGATGCTTCTCTTGCAAATTAGAAATAATAATGCAACATTTCATGTATTTCCCTATCACCAAATTTCAGACAAGTTTTATAGAGATTCTGGATGATTGTGGTATACTCCATAGAGTTCTGAGCGAATGGTCCAATTAATGCCCTGGCCCGGAACCGGAAACAAAAAATATAATATGAGACAAGATCAGTTCTAGACTGGGACTAATTTTTCAATTTCAACAGAATCTGAGACCAATTTGATTAAATATTTGCTGTTATATTATAGTGAAAAACTACATGTTGTAATATCTCTATAAGTTTCAGTTTGATAAATAAAGAAAATTTTTAAAATTTAGTACAGGTAGAGAAATAGTTGTCTATATCTATATATAAAATTGTCTACATTCTAAACCTATAAGGATCAGATGCCTAATGACTAACTTTGCTTTCTATAATTTTTAAGTCTTTGTCCCCACCCAATTTTGTGAGATTTACTCCCGCTTATCTATTTCTGGATTAGAATGAAATTAAATGCGCTGAAATTAACCATTACTAATCAAATTGAACACTGAATTGAGATGTTAAAGACATATTTTAGCTTGGCAAATATAGTCAAATTGAAAATACAATAGAAATTAAATTCAAATGTTAGTTCAAATTGTAACGCTTCCATGTTTGGTTTTTTGGTCCAATACTCGTAGGATTCTAATTGACAAGGTATATTTTGTTGCTTATGAGATGTGGTTAAAAAGAATGGCTTACCATTAGGTATCTTTGAGCCTCTTTTTTTAGTGGATATCTTACGAATACATTTATGACTCTGCAGTGTTGTATTGTGTATGTTGTTTGACGCAACAGTCTTTGCTGGTGTGTTGCTTATGTCGTTGTGTGAAAAAACCCAAACAACAGCAAGCCTGAAATCATCTTCTTTTGGAACTTTTTTAGATTTGTAAAAAATATCTTCATCACAATCAGTGATGGACAGTAAAACTGTATTGAACGAAGTTATTTTTAAAATATGCCGATAAAAACGGCAACGTGTGAATGCAATTATATGATTTTCAAGTGTTTAAATTTCAATGGTTACCTAAATAATTTCAGGAATTCTCTCCAAAATCAATCTCGTGTGAATCGGGCCTTACACGGATATATTTATCCAGTCGACGCCACAACTTGACCCAAGGTGATCTATAATATTATAGATCGCCTTGACTTGACCCTGGAAAACCTTAAAAAGTTACTATTTTGTAGTCATTATAATCCACATTAATTCAGTTTTTCAGTACATATTTGGCGTTTTTAAACACATTTAAGCCATTTTACCTAAATATTTATGTACATAAACACTCCGTTTTGAATACATAAAAGTTTTCACTCTAATTATAAAGTATTAAACGATTTAATTGTGATTTAAATCAGATTACAATATTATTCTTTATATAAATCTGATAAAATAATCTCATAAAGGCAAAAAACGCTTTTATTATGTCGGAAATCTCAAGAGATTTACGTTTAAATGCTCATTGTTCAACTATAAATTGAAATGGAATATTTTCCATTGTTAAAGGAAATGTCTAAATGTAAATTTATACTAAGGAAATGTTTGGAAACATCTAAGGAAATAGGAATGCATTAATTACGCGTTTGCATTGGTGTTGATTCCCTCTAGTACCGGATAAATCCACTGTACAATAATAATTATGGCAAGGAGCGCGTCGGGAAAAGAGTGAGCTTTTCCCTCTCAGAATAGTTCCAATGGAAAAAGAGAAAGGGAAGTTTAGAGCTAACAACATAGTTTAGAATATCCAGCAGTGTAATATAATTGGGAATATAATTCATCCAGTGACAGAGAAAATTCATATAGTGGCGTTTCAGTTTACAGGTGATGAATTAAACGAATCGTCAATTGAACAACGCATACAATTTGCCAACAAGCGCTAGCAGCCCATTGAATTTAAATGGATGGCGTTCAACACACATTCAGTAAAGAGCTATTAATTCTTGCTGCTTTAATACCTGGCTGTCTTTGTTCGGATATTAAAAATGACTTTTCCAGTAGCAGCTGGCGGGTTACCTTGATACTTTTCGGTGCAGTTGTGGTTGTTATGGTAGTTATAATACTAATGGCTACCATTTGTGCATATAAGGTAAGGGATGTTAACGTAAGTATAAGAAAACTGCTGCCTTTAATATTCTTCAATTACAACTTAAATATGGAGGGTTCAAATGTTGTTGAAAGAGATTTTAGCACTCAAAATTAAATATTTTTGAATATATTGTAGATGTATAGAATATATATTATTGTTTGTCCATGTGAGTTACAAAAATTCAGAAATTATTAAACTTGAATATCTAATTACAATGTGGGATTGTAAAAATGTTTTTGCTAAACCAAATTAGATTAAATGCTGACTTGCTAAATAAGTTTTTAAATGCACATGCTCTTTTGCGATCATTTTGATGTTGTTATATTATTTAAAATTATATTAGTTTCTAAAATTTGTGCAAAATTTCGCCGCTTTTAAAGTATTAGCCTAAATCTCGAGTCTGCTTTCTGGCATTTAATGCATGTATCTCAATTAGGTTGTCCATTGATGTAATGGCCAAGTTACAATAACTCACCCAAAATTTTAACAGTGCTGAGGATGAGTTCTTTTGATGTTCATAATTACTAAATAGCAAAAGAATATTCGCAATTTTACAAAATTCTAAGAAAATTTTGATGGTTTATTAGATTTAAAGAAGATAGCGATATACCATTCAAAAAAGTGCGTTATTTGCACATAATTGCAATTTGCATAGTTCTATGAAAATCGTTAAAATATTTTTCAACAGTAGTTAACTTATTGTAAGCATCTGTATATTTATGTTCAACAGCTTTTAATTATTTAAGAAATACTACATAAAATGAAATAGAAAAATTGCGGCAATTACCACATAGGGTTTTGCAAATTATTTGGTGGCAGAATGAACATGGACTAAAAATTTAGGTCCAAGCTCGCCTCAGGAAAGGCTACGCTCATCCTGATTGCGGACCATCCCACTTAAATTCATGCCAAGTCACCTCCCTTTGGCTTATTTGGGTGTTAGAATCCTTTAATAAAATTTTCACATTGAACATGAAAATCCTAAATCGATATTTAGAAGAGTCTAGGACACTAATATTATATTTCAAAATGCAAATATGATTTTTCAAAATATTGTTTATAACTTATATATATATATATATATATATATATATAGTCTGTTATTTTCTCATCGTTCTTCTCAATTTAATTTATTTATTCTGTGTGTAAATTAATTTTGTGTTTCAAATATATTTTCTTTTATGCTCATGTGTATGTCATTGGGACAAAATAAATGTCCTTTAGTAGTAGCAATAGTGTAATACATTTGTTGACTTGCGTGCAATATTGCGCTATTGTCAGTTTTCTTAACTTCGCCACAATCATTACTCGATCCAAGTCCAGTCCAACGATGCCTTGTCTGGCCACCCATTCCATCGCTTCTGCATGTACACACATGAATTGTATTAAAATAATTGTTTTGTTTTACAGGAAATTTAAAAATTATTTCTGAATTAGCATTGTTGAATTTTAGAAGTTTGGAAATCGGGAGGCTTTGAAGAAAAATTCAATCCATTTTGAAGTCTATTAACTTCTCTAAATTAAAAGAAAAGCTTTAGAAAATTACTGTTTCAATATTTAAGAGTTCAATAAATATGTGTATGAAATTCACGATTTTTTCATATATAACATGATTAATATAAATATTTTTCAATCAAATAAAATTTTGGAACATATAGAAGAAGTCATAAAGCACTTTGTTTTGGTGTTCTAGATGTAAAAAATTACGTCTGTATCCAAGACAAGAAATTTTTTCTAAAGAGTCACGAAGAAGGCATTACTATGTAGTTTTTGACATCATAGCTTAGCTTATACCCAATCATAGAGATCTATGTAGCCAATTCAAAATACCCAAACACTTTCCAATATTTTGTTGTTTTAAACGAGCCAATAAAATTTTTATAAGTAAAGGCTCAGTGCTCATATAAAAATTTGCAATTTTTCCTAGAAAAATAGATACTTTTATATCCATATATGCATGTACAAGAATAGGGTTCCAACATTAATGAGTTCTTTCAATGCTGTTAAAATTAGAAAATTAACTCCTAGTGTTATATGAAAGTTTCAAAGAAACAAGAATACGTGTAGGGAATTTCAAAAGCCACTGCATATATTAGCGCATTGTTCAATAAAAATGGAATATTGCAAATGAAAAAACAGGAAGTAGATGTTTTCAGCCACGTTGATTTTACAAAAAGTGTAGTACACATGAAAAGAATTCCTTTGCTTTTGAGATTTTTAGCATGCTATTTTAGTTTTTTTTAAAAAACAATTTTAGCATAAGGTGGAAGGTGGGGTGTGGGCAGCATGACTATGTCCCTTCGCCGCGACCCTGTGAGCAAGAAAATCATCCTGATTTGGCTTAATTCAAACCTCTTAACAAAGGCAATACTTTGTTGGATTTGTTATTATTGTGATAAAAATTCATGCTTGTTAAAAAATGGAACAAAACACATTATTTATAAATATTTCTCACCTTCGCAAAACTAGTCTTCTTCACTGAGAATGGGACATACATTTATATTCGGTAAACAACATTGTAGTACCACGTACAAATAAGTTGATAATAAATAATTCTAAATTAGTTCTATTTAAACCTATACTTTTAATATAGACTGAAAGTCTTCACTCGTTTTTGAATATTTTTAGGTGAATCAGCAATTTGTCATTTTGGCATTTATACGTTAATATATATATGTATATATATATTTATTGCATACATACAATATACTCAAAGAACTGATAGCAACAAAATCTTTAAAGTTCTAACAATTCTCTGGTTTATTCTTTTTAAAGTTCTTGAAACAATCACTCCCTTTAAAGTAACTTAAAAAATACTTTAAAGTATTAGATGGGTTTTCAAAACACTGATCTGTTTTATAGTGACTTAAAGATCCTTTAAATTTAATATTGCTCTCCAAACCAATCTTTTAAAGTTTCTTAAAGATGTGTTAAGATACTAAATGTCTAAAAATGTATAACTTTCTTTAAAATGTTTAATATATTTGTAATATCCTAAGATTGCAATGCATAAATTTACTGAAGCTGCTTTTTGGATTTAGAACTGATATATTATACTGTTGGGATGAAATTATATACAATCATCTATAATTATATTATCGAACAAAAACGATGTAATTATATAATTTTGCAAGCTATATAATTTCCCAACAAATGGCATATGCAAGCACAGATATATGCAGTTTTACAACAACTAAATAAGGGGTCGAAACCCAAATTATTATAACAGGGACGTTGGTATTACTTTTTCAGTTTACTTATAGGGCATATTTTGCCTCGGGCCCGCTTAGGCCGGCTCTGCTTAGTGCTACCAGAAGTATAAAGTAATCGTAGTGTTATTGTTTTCTATTAAAAGAATGTTTATGTTTTGTTGTTTGGTTTTTTACAACACAAAACATGATAATTTACTATGATTTTTTTCTATTATTTTCATCCCAATTACTTCCAAATGCGAGACTAGCCATGAGAAATATAGCCATTTTGAAGGAAATGTTTATGAAATTATATTTTGCTAAAGTGAAAATAATTTGAACAAGTTTTTTGTATTTTTTCTTGTTGTCAAATATGGTGAATTATATAGCAATGTCAAAAACAAGAGAGAAATAAAGTACTAAATTCAAATTACGACAGGTTACAAAATGTAACTAAAGTTACTTTGTGGGAGCACAGACTTAATATGGAATGATACTCAGCCCTGTTTTTCTGTTAACAGGAGTTGAACTCGTAAATAGACCTGCGGTGGGTTAGGGTTCAACTGAGTAAATTTTATTAGAAGTTTCTAACATTCCCAACTTTAGTCTAGCATGCTGCAAAATTGTAGAAAATTTTTTCAACAAGCGGCATAAAAATGAGTCGAATTGGAATTAATTGGATTGAGCATGATTCAGGTCTTGGAAGATTCGGGCCTAAGTTTTTGGTTAGAGTAACTAAGTAAAAAATTTCTTAAAGACCATCCTACCACAAAAGAAACGAAATGTTTCTTGTTGAAACTAGGATAAGTTAAAAGAGCAACAGCCTTGTTCCGAAATTCTCCTAACCTACTGAACCACACAGTACACACGTGTGTTAGCCAACCTATGTAATGGCAATTTTGGTGTCGTGAAATAATTCAGTTTTAGTAATTTATAACAAATATTCCTTATGCTGGTCCGTTTGTTACGTTGAATTTAAATTAGAAAATTATGACACGTGAGAGGAGATATATGAAATAGTAAACCTCAAATTAAATAGTTGGGTTTAGTTAATATCAACTTTTTGTTTTGGCTAGCATGTCAAGGAGCGTTGACTATTTAATTCCCCTAATGTCATTCAATAGTTGTAAAATCTTCAGAATGAATTTATCAACTACTTTGCATTTAGAAATGTCTATGAAAATTTGTCAAAATATTATATATAAAATAGTTCTCCTCCTCATAAAAAATACGGAGCAGCCCTGGTTGATGCAGAATTTTTCCCTAATTATTCGACCTATAAATTTATACATGTCAATCAAACTAATGTACTTTATAGTATTTAGAGAAATGATGCATTGTACTTGTCTTCAAATCGATGACAGCAATTTCCTAGGCTATCGAAGGATTGACTTCTTTTGTGAATGTAATGTTTGTCAAATGAGGTCGAACGAAATTGACTGAAGCATTAAACGGATAACTAACACCATACGCAGGTTCAGATGGCAACAAAACATGCAATATAGTTAAGATCGAATAATGTAAAACACGAAAAATCGTCTTGAATTGTGCGATGCAAAAAATAGAGAAAATAATTCCTACATAAAATTGTTTGAAAGATTTTCATTCCAGCCCTATTTAGATTTGTTATGCTTGCTATTTTAGATTTTCAATGTATTTCGGATGGTAAAAAATGCATCTTCCGCCAATTTTTTCATCAATTTTTTTATCTAACAAAATTCACTTAAAATAGTGCTTCCTAAGTGAATCATTTTTAATGTACTACGAGTAACTTGGGAAAATCAATATAAAGCTTCAACATATTTGACTGATAGTGCATCTCAATTCGCTAGGAGTTTGTTTATTACTTCAAAATTTATTTAATTTAATATTTAGAAGAACATTCATGCATGCATTTGCTGCAAGACCTTGACAGAAGAAGTCCGGGGAGGTGGTGAAGCATTGAGAGAAATGGATGCCGACACCCTTACCAGTAAACATTCCACAGAAGACAATGCTTCCTCATCAAAGTAGACATCATTGAACAAGAGGGGACGTTTATATTAGAATTATATATTTTTGTAGAAAAGAAGTTTTACATAAAATTTATTTAAATACTACTAAATACATAAACTAAAATTCATTCTGATTACTAGAGTATTGTTCATCTTCACTATTGTCTTCATTGCTTTCAATACTGACAAAGTCATCTGGTATTTCAAGTGTATTCTAAATCAGGCTTTAAAAACATTTATAAATGTAAATTCAAAATATAAAAAATACAACAAATTCAAACAATTATATTACTGATGTCATTAAAATTTATGATAATAATTTATGCACTACTAGAAATTTTACCTTCCACTTTGCGACAGTCACGTCATTCAGGATTTGAATAGCTTTTTGTGAAGAAGAAATGACAACACTTTGAATGAAGACCAAATTTTCTTTTGTTTCATTTAGAAATTTCCGTGATAGATCTGAGGCAGACTCAGCCTAAAAATATTTTGTTTAACATTGATTTGAACAAATGTAGGGAAATTGCTCAACCGAAATAGTAGTTACCTGAGAAAATTCTTTATGAATAAGAGAAATATACTGTCTAGTCATTTCAGCTCTTTTTTGAATTTCTTCACTGAAGTATTTCCCACCATAATCAAAAATGTAATTTGAACCTTGTTGAAGACATCTGGACAGACTTGAAGCAGCTTGAAGGGCACGACGTTCAATTTTCGATTTCTTTGATTGCTCAGAGTTGCTCTAAGCAAATGCAATAAATAATTTCATTTGCTATCAAACAATTAACATATGGTGCTATATTCTCGAAAGAAAAATGTTTTTGCTTTAGTTAAGTGTAAGCCATGCAAAATTTATAAATATAAAAATTTTTTATAAATAAAAAATTTTTCAATATATTTAAACAATATTATTTCGTTTGCGTATATGATTAAATTTTATTTTGGTTAATAGAAATAATCATTTACCTCATCATTCTCTGGCATTGGTTCATCCGGAAAAACAGTTTGGTACAAATTATTGATTGATTCCTTTGACTTATCAACAGTAGAATTGAAATTCCCCTTAGCGTACTCAATCTAAACATCAAGATCATTTAAATTCATAAGCATAACATGGACTAAATCATTTATGAAAAATATTTTACCAAGTCAACTGTAAATGCCATTCGTTGAATAACTTCTTCACTGCGTTTTTGAACGTTTTTAAGCTTGATAGTGACAGACTCCAAAGTGTTCTTCTTAATTTTGTTTGAAAGTCTTTTAGCACGTGCTATTGTAGCTTTTAGATTAATATCACTGTCATCAATCTCATTCTTTTCGATAGGGGGCTCTACCTCTAAAATTAAAATAAATCTTAATTAAAGAAATTCAAATTACAAACCTTTCTCTGCCGGCATAATAAACTCAACAGCTTTTTCTGCGATAGAAATCACAGGGGATATCGTTCCAGAAATAACCATCCCAACGTAGGATTCATTAATTCTTGCTTTTGACGTCTCCATTGCATGAGTAAGTGACTGGTATGTAGATTCCTTTATATGGTTGTATATTTCATCGGGCTGCTCTGTTATAATAGGTGCATTTTCTTCAAGGTTAGTCAATGTTTCGGCTGCATATTTGTCACACGCAACAACTAAAATAGTCAAATTTTGCATCTAAGTTTAAGATAGGATTGTTTTACATTTCATTAATTGCGCTAGAAAAATCTCACTTTCAAAACACTATATTCAATTTGTACAATCATACTATAAACGAATGTTTTAAAAATCCACACTATTCGGAATTCCTTTTAGTTTTTGATATAGAAAAGCAATTCTTTTCATAAGTTCTTCATACGTGTAAAGTTCAATCTCGCCACTGCTTTCTGGAAGTCTAAGCATGGACTTTACTGTTCCTCCAACATGTGTGTATAAATCATCAACGCAAAGCATTGGGTGTCGCCAAACTTTTCCTAGACAGTACTCTTTAACCCCTGCATAATTCCACTTGGATCTCAATTCACTGAAAGCATTCTGTGAAATTTCTTTTAAAAGACGACAGTAAACATAATCACCATCACCATGTTCAATTTCAAATGTAACAATTCTTTTGGAAGATGCTTTATTCACTGTTTCTATTAGCTTGTCAAGTTCGGCTACAAACTCCCTTCTTTCTTCATCTGTGATCTGTACTTCGTCAACTTCATCTATTAAACCATCACTTACAACTTATTAATGCTAGAAACAATACAAAAGTTAAGTATATAATAAATAACTTATTAAGCAGGTCAACTATACATTAATCCCAAAGTAAAATCCTAGACGAATGTTAAAGGATACTTACTGTGGGTTTCCAATTTCTCCAAGACGGGCTTTGACAAAGTATTTACTTGTGTATAGATGCCCTCACCAGTTTTCTCAGCCGCTTCAAATGCATACTTAGTAATTTCATTGTAACCTTTGGTATTTTCATACAGGGAATGCACATTGTCTACTGCTGCATTGACGATTGGGTATTTTTGAACCTTTTCAACTGTTGCCCATTTGAAATCTTCAATAGTTTCGACCATGTCATCACTTACAACTTCTACGGTATCTTGCTTACTGCTCATACTGCTGAGTAAGCTGACACGATCTCCATCATGGCTTTTTGCGTGCTCTTCTGTTGTAGCGTTCATTGCGGAATCCCCCTGCCGACTTTTATTTAAAGTTTGATTTTTTGGGGAAGTGCTGCTCAAATCTGCTAAATTGAGTTCTGTGGTTTCTTCGTCCACACCAGTGCTCACTACTTGTATTTTGTTAGTCATTTAGGAAGTGAAGTATTCGAGTTGCCAGGTATATTTATATTATTATGGTAAACATACCGGTATCACGTTGTTTAAAAGAACTTTACACTTTGGTTATAAGGTTTAATTTATGTAATCAGAGACGTTATTATTCTGTTTGCTCTTTGATGATATCAAAATAATTATGTGTGCAATGCATCGCAATTTAAATTACATCACAATACATTATTTAGACATTGATCACTGAAAATGTGCATTCGTGATCATAGATGTCCTTCTTTAATCTGAAGTACGAACCTGCTTGGGGTCTTTCGAAATTGGCAAATTTTTACACTACCCGAAGGCTTATCTCTGCTTGGCAGTTCTGCAAACTCATTATATCTTGACTTGAAAAATCTACAATCTTGGTTAATAAGCATAAAAGAGGTGCTTGCAGCCGTCAATTCCACTAAGCATATACAAATAGTTTTATCCTTTTCTTATGTTATATATAAAAAATCTTTAGACCTATAACCTACTTAAAAGAATTCTGTGTTGTCTTTTTCATAAAGATTTTTAATTCCCTGGGATCGAAAATAGATCAAGTTAAATCCCTCAAATATCTGGAGTAACAATCTATAACAAATTGAACTATTCAAATCACATAGGTGAAGGCGGGGTAAAACGGGATAGTTAAGAAGAAGGCTCTGAAAATTGCATCTAAGATATGTTCTAAAACCGACAAATATTTTTTTATGGAACCACAAAATACCAAAATTTTTATAGCAGAAAGGCATTATCCTTCAGTTTATTTTAACTATATTATTTTTTGAAATGAGTTTTTCCCAAATATTAAAATAAATATCTGTAGTTAAGAATTCGTTAATTTATTTTATTATTTTATTTTTTTATTTGTAACGCTTTTATTCCTGTACTGTACGTATACAATAAATAGGAATACTATACACAAATAATGTTTGTCATAGAAACCATGGATAAGAGCCATCATACAGATATTTACAGGCTGCATGGTAAAATGTCCTTTTATATAACTCAGTGCGAGCTGAAAATCATAACATAGCATCTTATCATATGTACATTACTATGATATAATTCAGTGCATGTACCCTGGTACTCAAGGGTGGAAACGGGTGGGCCCGACCCGTGGGTTAGGTAAACGCTTTGTCGGGTCTGGTTAGGTGACAAGTGTTTTTAAATCGGGTTATGTCGAGTTAATTGCTGGATACATGTATAGGTTTTAACGTTACATTGAAAAATTAAAGATTGTGTTACATGTAAATGTTTTGTAGCATGACAATCAATGCATTGCAACTCATTTATTTTTCCCACTGCTGGCTAACTATAGGCAAGCTAGTTCGGTCTGAAAAAAGATATAATTTTGTTTGTCGGGTCAAATTTAGGAAAACCGTGGGTCCAACAAGTTTGACCTTTTTCCAGGCCTGCTTTGTACATGCATTTTGTTAAAATTAGAAGCATGAACACCAATCTATACAAATTTAGACGAAGGAAAACAAATCTCACAAATTTGTCATCAGTTTCTCATACAGTGCTGCACACAGCATGAGCGAGCCTATAGAGGAGATACCTCACATTTAATCCCCTGCTCTTCAGTTAATTATATGAAAAATATTAATTTCTCATTTTATCCCATTTTAATACACTATGGACATTTTTTCACACTTAGGATACAAAATACATTATGGACATTTTTTTACACTTAGGATACAAAATATCGTCTTAAGTTGATTACACATTAAAGTTAATGTATTGAGTAACTTATAAACAGCAATAAACATTCAATTTTTCACAGATGGCAGACAACTGCTATATGCTTGACATCTACTTCACTAAATCAAGTATTAAGAATGTTTGAAAAAACCTCTCCCATCCCTAGCACGCACTGCAATCTGAAACGTGATTGGCTGTTTACCGATAGCTGATGTTCATCATATCAAAACAGCATATTTTCAGTCAGCTGCAGCAAGCCAATTTTTTACAAATGAAATTTCCCAATTTACCTCAGTTTCCCCTACACATAGTATTACGGTAATCTGATTTAAAACTATTTCACAGACAAGAAATTTTGTAAATTCCAAGCTGAAATCCATTTTGGTTAACCCTCTAGTATTAAGTCTTTCTTAATAGCCTAAACCACTTCTAAATAAATAACATCGATTCTCAAATTCAATGGGCAGCAAATATTTATGATAAATACTCGACTACGAACAATAAAAGTTTATATCCTAATCAAGATTCTTGATCTTTCATTTAGATATTTCTCATTAATGAAATTTTGTGATTTATCAAACCAGCGCTCACCTTACAGTAAACTGCAATTCCCGTTATATGCGCATTCATCTTATCATTCGAGGACATCCACATTCCGAAAAGTGAAGTTTGAAAACATTTTCTTAAAAATTCACTCTGACGCTCTATAATGAACTTTGAAATAACTTAACAATTTAAATATAACGAATAAAATCGTTGAAAATTTATGGTTCAATCAACAACTACCTCCGGAAACAATACATCCCTAAAATCGGTTCTATGTCGAGAAATGGATTTCAGTTTTTCAAAGAGTATCATTAATTAGCAATAATATGTGTAAATTATAAATTCTGAATGGATGTTTTCTTGTATTTTATTAATTTGTTTAGTCACTGTTGTTGACCATTAAGTATAGTAGGCCTATTAGCAGCCTTTGTTGAGGTGTTCAATTATGACAATGAACTGCATTTAACAATAAATTCTATTTTATTATGTAATCAGGAAAATTATATTGGAATACAAACAATCATGCTAAATTTTGTTTTAGAACGAATGCCTGAGCGGACTTTTCAATGGTTATAATAATATATGGTGAGTAATTTTTCTAATGTTCCATTACTTTGTTTCACTTTAAGTGTAAATTTAATCAAATGCAATCAATTGTAAGATAGCAATAAAATTAGTAATTTTTTACATTATATTTTTGAGTATTTAATACTTTATTGAAATTTTTATCGAATAAAAGTTCGTGTATTCCGTTTTGATGAAGAATTGTCGTCAATGCACTAATGACAAATTATGAAAATAATTTAATTAAACAACAATGTAAATTTTACGTGATTTAAAAATTGTTTAGTGATTTAAGTTACAAAAAATAAATAAATGGTGATTTGAATAAAATACATCACTGACTGGTATATTCGTAGCTTTCATATAGGTTGTACTTTAAAAATGACGTAGCAAGCATGCTTCTGTACGAGATTTGATCAATAAAGAGATTGTTCTAAGGATTTCCTTATACATCAATTCAGATATTCTTGTCCACATTTAAAATTAATTTTTGCTAATGGATGAGACCACGGTAATAATTTCGCTGGGGATACACAAAAACGAAATGCATTATCATCTCCAGATTTCCCTACCTTATTCATGTGAGTGTTTTTAGTGTACTTATAAGTAGTGAACGCTTTATTTTAAAGCATTCGAGTTAGTTAAGAAAAACACAGAAAATCAAATCATTTGATAACCATGGACTAATTAACATATTGTAAATTAATCTTAATTAGTCCTATTTAGTAAAAAAAAACTTTTTTGATACAGAAACAGAATTTTAAATGAAACCGAAGCAATAATTAAATACATTAAAAAATGTGTGAAATGTAATAAGATAATTAGCAGCTTATAATGAGCAGATAGGACACGCTATCCAGTAATCATTGCAGAACATCCGGTTTGAGATTTAATGATGCTGGCCATTTAAGTTATTTAAGTATGATGTTTAACCAATATTTATAAAGTAAAATTTTACAATATTGGCACACACTAGAGAAGAGTTGAAACAATCATAAGTTATAGGATATACTTACAGTTTCTAATGGTTTTTTGTATTGATCAAAGTTTAGTTTTATTAAAATGAAATTACTCAAAATTCATTAAACGAGATTAGAGTGGTCAACGGTGGGCTGAAATTGTTCGACAAAGTGTGCTGTAGCCCTTTTTAAAATGAAAATTTATACCCAGGACTGGACTTAGTTTTCGCTACATTTTAATACATATTTCATGTGTCAGATTAAATGTCTGTCTCATACTCAACAAAACGCTGTTATAATTTCATTTTGTGGATTTATTTCCTAACTTTATGTCTGAGATTGACTTTGTTGCTATATTTTGTGATGATTGTGGCAATTTTTTTGCCACGTTAACTCGGACCATTCAAATCCACTGTTTGAAGTGGGTCGGGTCCGGTCGGAAATATCACATAAAACTTATATTATTGAATATTGCATTATTGTCCATTCGATTTGAGTCAGTTTAACGCATTGTGTGTGAAATCAATTGCTGCTTTAAGCTGTGGGTCGTTGCGGGTTGCGAGTCGGGTCAAATTGTGGAACGTGGGTTGAAGGTCGGGTCAACTTGTGGAACACGGGTTGCAGGTCGGGTTACAAAATCCTGACCCGCTTCCAACCTTGTGTCAATTCGCATTTTTACTTTTGGCCTTTCTTAAATTTGAAATTTAAATACACATTATTTTGTTCATAAAAGTTTAATGTTGTAATATATCATTCACAAAATTGGTAGACTTGAACTTTGAAGTACAGTGCAAAGTGTCAATTAACAATTTCTATAACTTAACTCACACACTATTTTTAGAAACAAGAAAATCAACAAATTAATACAGAGTGCACATCAATATTTCAACGCTCTTCAGAAGTGCTCTATAATGCCTTATTTCAATTTACTTAACCTCAGATGTATCCACATTTAATATATTTTTTAGTAAAAATGGTTTTGGGTAATCTCATAGCACCAAAACTTAAAAATATACTGATGAAGAAGCTTGTTAACAAACTTGATGTTTATGAAATCGACACATTATACAAATTTGTTGCTAATGCATGTAAAAGTTTTTGGGAATGTCAGCCAGTGGCGTACGCAGGGGCAGTGGTGTGCAGTGCGCATATTAATGGGGGAAGCGGAATATGATATAATTATAAAATCTATATGTTTGTATTGCATATGTTGCATATAACTTTAATTTCAAGCATATAAATCATTTCTAAAAAAATTTACCAGCTAATATAAATACAATATTTTATTTCCAAAAACAATTAGCAATGCTCACAATGCAATTGACGTTATGTCGCTCAATTATCTTGAAGATCATATTAGTAGTGTGAAAAATTGTTAAGAAAAATCTTAACAAAATGACGAATTGAATCAGTGTATTACAGTTTATTACAGACTGTCAGTTTTAAAGGTTTTGAAACTGATCAATATAGGTTAGCCAAATACAAAAATTTACATCTGAATTTACTAAATTGACTGTATTTACTTCAACATTGATTTATTTCTATTTTAATGTTATTTCTATACATCCATTTTTGTAAATTAAGTGAAATTTTCTTGTNTAACTTAACTCACACACTATTTTTAGAAACAAGAAAATCAACAAATTAATACAGAGTGCACATCAATATTTCAACGCTCTTCAGAAGTGCTCTATAATGCCTTATTTCAATTTACTTAACCTCAGATGTATCCACATTTAATATATTTTTTAGTAAAAATGGTTTTGGGTAATCTCATAGCACCAAAACTTAAAAATATACTGATGAAGAAGCTTGTTAACAAACTTGATGTTTATGAAATCGACACATTATACAAATTTGTTGCTAATGCATGTAAAAGTTTTTGGGAATGTCAGCCAGTGGCGTACGCAGGGGCAGTGGTGTGCAGTGCGCATATTAATGGGGGAAGCGGAATATGATATAATTATAAAATCTATATGTTTGTATTGCATATGTTGCATATAACTTTAATTTCAAGCATATAAATCATTTCTAAAAAAATTTACCAGCTAATATAAATACAATATTTTATTTCCAAAAACAATTAGCAATGCTCACAATGCAATTGACGTTATGTCGCTCAATTATCTTGAAGATCATATTAGTAGTGTGAAAAATTGTTAAGAAAAATCTTAACAAAATGACGAATTGAATCAGTGTATTACAGTTTATTACAGACTGTCAGTTTTAAAGGTTTTGAAACTGATCAATATAGGTTAGCCAAATACAAAAATTTACATCTGAATTTACTAAATTGACTGTATTTACTTCAACATTGATTTATTTCTATTTTAATGTTATTTCTATACATCCATTTTTGTAAATTAAGTGAAATTTTCTTGTAATTGTTAAGTAAAAAATCTAATTTTGAGTTACACTTTGATTGTCAACAATTATAAGTGATTTGGAGGCTAAATTGCAGGTCTAGTTTAAAATTTCAATCACCATTTTTGCCTCGACAATATAAATCATTGAACAATCCCGCGGTCCTCTCCTAGTATTTTCGAATTTTGATTGGTTGGAGATTTTGTCAATTACGTTAACACAGTGTGATAAAGGAAGCGGCAGACAGCTGTGCGGACTGTTTTCTGTTGTAATTGAGAAACATTGATTTTTATCAATACCAATTATCACAATTAAGGTACAGTCGAGCAATTATTACGACGCAAATTTAGGATATTGATTATTATTGCTGTTCATAATATTAAATCAATTATTACAAAACTCATATAGTTTAATTGTTCAACAAGAAAAAACCTACCCTAATTACAGTATTTTACATTATTTAAATGACGAAAATGAACAGTAACTAGTTTAATGCTTAGAATTTAAGAAAAAAAGCAAATTTAAAAGAATTGGAAACTTATAAATATGTTGTGTAAGCATAAATATTTTTTCTTCATTTGTTCAAATAAATTGCAATGGGCAAGCGGCGCTTACCTTGCTTACTTTTAATGCACGCCTCTGCGCAGGGGGCATGGTGGAATGTCCCCCTTTTAGGTTTTCACAGGTTACTTTGACTGGATAAATCAATAAATTTTCGGTAAAAAATGAAAAATTTAAAATCTAAGGTCGTAAAATACATTTTTACGGTCTCTTTTCTCAATATTTTCCAAAATTTTCGCGGGGCTTTGCCCCGGTTTTGGTCATTACTAAGATGTCTCCCCCCGTCAGAAAATCCTGCGTACGCCCCTAATGTCAGCCCACAATGAATGAACTACTATTCAATAATTACATTTGCACTAAAACATGTTGATATTTTATTCTATGTTCTACGTCATCAATTCATTAACAAAAAACTGTCCAATGGAATGTGTGACACCAGTCTAACAATGACGGTCGACCCGATTTGATCCTTCTATCACAGAGCCGTGATCCAAAACGATAAAAAAAGATTACTAGTAAAATATGCACAAAAAAGCTAAAGCATAAAAATATCAATAAAAACAATACAAAATCTATAAAAAATAGACAATAATTAAAATCCACGAAACTTTGAGAATTTCAAAGATATAAATTTTGTTTATCATCTTAATCTGTTCCTCAAATTTGCTAGTGTTTTTGCATACTAACGATTTTAGATTACCCGTGATCCGACCCTATTCCTCTAATTTTTGAGTAAGATCAAAAAATATACGAGCCGTGTCTCCCAGCGACGTCACCGGATGAAAACATCAGTTCTATGATTTATTCTTCTGCTGTGAAGGGTTTCTAGCAGGTGTCTTAAAAAATTAAGTGCATAAGAAATATGTGCACTATAATAAGTGCAATAAGTGTATTTGAGGAAAACTAATAGTGCAAATATTAGGTGTGTCAACTAAGCATATTTCATTAGTCAAAACAAGTAAAATTCGAGGATTTTATAACTTCACACTTTCAGCATTACGCCTTTGCAGACATTTATCTAACAGTAGTTATTTTCAATGAAAATCGCGTATGTGCTTAATAGCTATTCAATCAGCATTTTGATTTAAGAGATTGAAATGGTGTGAAATGCATGAATAGCAATTGTTTTCGTTATTTTCCAGGTAATACTTGTTTTGGTAATATTCTACTGATAATTCATTAAGAGCTAAGTGGACGACCACGTGTACTTTATTTCAATGATTAGGACAAGCAAGTCTTCATCACGCAATGCATTTAAATCTTCTTAACAATTGATAAAAAATATTGTAATGAATGCTTTGATTATATATTGAAGCTAAGATTTATAGTATTTGAACTTACCCAATACAAGATCGCTTTTTTAAAACGACTTCTACAAATATTAAAACAAAACAAAGTCATCTATCACTGAGTGAATTAAGCAATGTACGATTGCTTGAATTATGTAGAAAAATAGGTGTACTTATTGCAATGCAGTATTTTTTGAAATTGGAAAGTGCATTAATTTTCAGTAAATATCTTGCTATTATTACGGCAATCAAAATGACAAATGGGGTTTTAAAAAAAGAAAGGGTGAAGCAGATTATGAGTGTCAGAGGACAGACCAAAAGTGTAACAAATTTAGAATTGAAGAAAATTCTCATTGAAAATCACAAAAGTTAATACTCAGAGCTCAATTTTACAGGCAATTCAAGGGTGCGATCACAAGATTGTTTGATCTTATGATTATGACTAGGGCGATCCAGAATCAATATGGTCAATAGGCTCAAAGTATGTCGTGTTTTCGGAATAAAGTAAAATTTATTCTCCTTAGAGATCACACTTAAGTTGAAGGATTTTATTTCAATGCAATGAAATTGTTGATGAAATGTATGGTAGGTTCCGCATAGCTTCATGGGAATAGTAGAATTCACAAAATATTCTATCATGCTGGTATACGATGACATTCAGAATTTTGATTTTAAAAAAGACAGATGTGTTCTTCAAAACGACAAAAGAGAATATGTCGAATATAATCAACTTCATAAGAGAAGGCATTTATCCTGCAACGTTTGCAAAATCCAATAATGCTCTGTTGAGGGAAGTTTCTCACTCTTGAAGAAGCCGCTTTGTAAAAAAATATTTCTGCTTGAAAATTTGTTAAATATTTGTCCCTTTTATCATTGCAGTGATTGATATAATTCTCTTTCGCAACCTCCATTGACATTTTTTCCATAAATCAAAACTAAGTCAAAATTTTGAATTGTAAGGCCAAAAAATGGGGCTGTATTAGGTCAAAATTGGGTCGCCCTAATAATAACCAGTAGTCTCCTATACTTCTTTGCACATTGAACGCACTACGCACACCACAATGGCAACTTACTACTTGCAATATAACTGCAAACTGATTGACAGATATCAAATTTTGTCAACCTTTGTTCTGCCATTGTTCACTGTACACTTTTTAAACACAACCTAATGACAGGGCATCGCTTATGGTATGGCTATATATGGTAAGGTTAAATTTTAGCTATCCATAATAGCTATACTAAATTTAAATTTCGTGCATTCATTATGGCCATACTTGCTATTACGTAAAATATATTGAATTATTGTGAAATGTACGAAGAACAGACTTGCATATATGAATGACATTGTTTTCTATTTCCATTCCATTTCAACAACTATTTTCAAAACATTTCCATATTTTTCGATTCATTTCCACATCTTTCCATAATACTTAGAGCTAGTGATTAGGGTTCTCGAGTGACAGAATTTTATTGGTTTCAGTCCTATTTAGTCCCATTAAATTTGGCCAAATTTGAGAGTGTAAAGAAAATTCGGGTGTAAAAATTTTGCGCGAAGCGTTTTCTAGTAAATTAGGGGCATTTTATTTTCCTAGATAAGCAAAAGTCTTGCATAAATCACTTATATTTCTAAATTATTATATATCAGGAAGATTGTTTTTATTTTTATGAGCATCAATTGAGTTTGATTTAGATCGCTTATAATTTGTGATTTCATTTATTAGTTTCCAATTTGAGTTTTCATTTGGAAGACATGCGTAAGCGTTTTTGATGAATTTGTTGAATGCCCTATGAGATTTAATATTCGAAGCATTTCTAACCTTTTTATGTGAGGCAAAATTCTTGGTGGTTCGAAAATTCATAAAATGTATATATATGCTTTTTTCTTATCGCGAATCAATGCTTTGCAAATGTCAGTTAACCAAGATTTATTGAAAGCAGTATTTTTTGGTTTGGATTTCTTACTGAATTTAGCCATTATTTTCTTTTCAAGGCAAAAATCTGTTTGAAATAAGCTTTAAAAATGCTTAAAATTTTTTTTCCAACTTTTCATTTAAATTTGATGCAGAACATACAAGAAACTAATTTTATGATGAGAGGAATTATTTTTTGTTCAATACATTTTTTCACGAGTTTTATTCCATTTCATCTTGTTTTTTATGGCGAATTGAGATTTATGAAAATTGATAATCTAAGACAGTGGTCAGAAAGTGGGCATTCAGTTGTGGTGCACCCATAACATTGATTGTTGTTCTCAGCAAGCATACTGTAGTGTCCTGTTTGATGATGTCATTCTAGTAGCCAATTCTTTATTGACCAATATTAGATTAAATGTGTTCAAAAACAGATCCATTTTACATTGATCATTAGCATTAAAACAAATTGAGGTTCCAATCTCCGAAAAGTACTAAAACTTTATTTTCAGAAAAGTCACGTGATAATTCTTTTTCTAGTTGTTGAATATAATAATTGGCCAACTTCTTATCCGGACAGTAGCATACATTTAATAATTGCTTTTTACTTAGTGAATTATTAAATTGGATTATTAATTTCAAACCATAGACTATCAAAATTTGAAGCGTCATTACTTTTAATAGCGTTGCGGATTTTGGGATTAAAGGACATTGCGATTACAAATAATGCACCTCCACCTTTGGATATTCTAACGTGTTATTCAAAAATTGATCTCTTCTAAATAAAGCATTAGTTTCATTAACAATCCATGCATAAGCCCAACAAAATTCATTAGAACTTCAAGTTGCAAAATATCCTATTAGCCTATTGAAAATGAGATGCCAACTTAAAGTTGCTAAATCTATAATAATATTTTACTATATACATATAAAACTTTTAAATTGACAGTTCTCAGATTAGATCAACTATTAATAATAATTGAAAAAACACAATGTGATAATCAAACGAAGATTGACACTAACTAAAATTTGATTTGAAATGATAAATTTAATTATTAAGTATAACTTCCATTCTAATCAAATTGATTGATGAGTTAAATTTAATCAAAGAATATTGCAATGCAAAAAATTATAAAGAATGGAAATTTTAAGCAATCAATTCAAATTTTCTTCAATTTCAAAGTTATATTCACAGGTGTACACCGGTCAATAAATTTTCAACCCTGTACCGACACTAAGAGGAAATTATCAATCGGTCGGTTGGACTGTTGCGTGTGTTCCTCAAGTCTAGCTAAA
>CABFPE010000210.1:506781-531315 GCA_900660155.1 Hofstenia miamia | reverse complement strand
TGCATCTGATAATTTTAGTTCATTTATAAAGTCATCAAGATTAGAAAAATCTTTAAATAGCGCGTTTATTCGTCCATCCTCTATAAGAGGACTAGCTTTTAGAATTTCTGAATAATGCATATGATTGTTAATTAAGCAAAAAATAAATCTTACCGTTTAACAATAATCAGCATTAACTCTCTATTTCCTAACCTCAAACACGTCAACGAGACCAGGGAAGCCTGAGCATTGAATTGCACACAAAAATGGGGCCAAAATTGGCCTTGTTTGAACAGCGAATTTATGTTCTTCCCTTACTAATAATAATATATTTTAAACCTTTGCACACTACAAAAAGCATAAAAATAAATATTAAGTAAATTTGTTCTATAGGTTTACTTAGTTGCAAATTAACATTACTTAGCTATAGACTTTACTCTTTGAATATCCAAATTGTTTTTTTGTGATAATGCTAGTTAAATTTTTTCTTAAATTCTTCTTTTACTTCAAGTGATAATTTGTTCAATAGATCTATATAATAGTTGATAAAACAGTTCTTCATAATTCATTTTGTAAATTGAAATTTTCTATAGCATTTCGTTCTAATATGTAGTTTTGATGACATTTCTTCTTTTGATTTAGTTTTGAAAAATATTTGTAATGATTTTAGATTTTGTAAACAGTTTAATGAGAAAAGATTGTAAATTTTTCTGATATTTTCTTGATTGCTGTTTTCACAGATTATAGCTAAGCTCTAATTCAACATTCTTTCTAACTTATTTTTTGACAACAGACATCCTGAATATAAATACTGAGGAAGAACATAGACTTCAAGATCATACTTTTCCAATTAATTAGTAGAAAGATTTGCAAATTACAGATTACATGTACTTTGATCCCTAGAGCCAACATTTCATTATTTTATTAATGTTTTTTTTAATATTATTTTATTATCAAAAATAATATCTAGGCATTGAATTATACTTTCTTCTTCAATGCTTTCATTGTTTACTTGTTAACTTAGTTTCTCTTCATTTGATTTGTTTACTACCATGAAGTTTGTTTTTTAATAATTAACTTCATGTTATTCTTACAAATTATAAGATAGCTCTGTAACGCATTGAGTATCATCAGCATACTGTATGCATTTTATTTTATTATCAAATTTTATGTCATTCACATAGTTGCTAAATAATATTGATCCTAGTACTGAACATGGTTATCATTGAATGAGAAGTTATATTTTTAATTTTTACGCATTGTTGTCTATTACTTAAATAAGATCTAATTAAATGTACACTGATTCTTCAAATTTGTATATTAGTTGTAGTTTATTTATTAGGGTATTATGATCATTGAATACACTTAGGGTTTTTGCCAATATATTTACTCCAATCATATAAGACATGAATTAAGGCATCATTTGTTGATAAATTGTTTCTAAATCCAAATTGTAATGATCGAAATAAATTATATTTCTCAATATAATTATTTCTTTGGTTATGTATTATTTTTCAAATATCTTATTTATTGTTCTGTCTTTTCGTTTTCAGGCAAAATGTATAACATCTTAATCTCCATAATTTTGACGCTATAAATCTGATCCTACAAAAATTCAATGCACAATTTTTCTTTTCTCTATAGTCTAATTTTAAGTGTTTATTAAATGACAGAAAGAACTATGTAAAAAAATTCAGAGAGCCACAACGAGGCCCTTTTGAAAACTCTGTTTGGTGAGCCGAAACGCGATTATTTCAGCTAGTTGACAAATCATTCAGTATGTTGGTGTTAGTCATTAGCAAGGATGGTGTATTCCGAGGGACGAGGATTGGTGAAGTGAATAACATATCATCAAATAAATACGGTTCACTAAGTATATGATAATTTAATGTTTACAAGTTACAGCAGCAGCGCAAATAATATTACTTAACAGACCAAAACCATAAATAGAATTTATCCAATGCCAGACGCGTAAAATATTTTGCCAAAGTAATATGTTGCACAGCATGCTCCATTTGTTTGCAACCTGATTTAATGACAATATCACATGCTTAATGGCAACGATAAAGTATCCCATTACGTCATTCCATTCCACAATGGAGTCAAAGTAATTATGTAAAATTGGTCAGGCGTCCGATGTTGAAGATTAATAGAGGATATAAGTGTTAGGGAAATGCAATATTGATAACTAGACAAATAGTTATACGTTTCAAACGAAATTTCGATACAAAAATCGTACCTATTTACATATTAAACTGAATGGGGATGTCGAACTGGTAATTTTCCCACCCAATTTATGTGTTGCAACAGGCACTGATGTGAGCTCTAATATGGATTGAACAAAAAGGTTTTCAGTTGTTTTTATATTTTTCAATGTTAAGCAGGGTCCATTAGATGTCATTGTATTGTGCTTGTGGATACATCTATTGCAAAATGATCATTATGTTTAACTCTGGCCGCAAAATACATTAGGTTCCAAAAGAGTATTACTACAGCATATTGAGAAAGGCTTCTAGGAATAAAATCGAATTTTTAAAGTAAGACTGGTTTTATAGCATTTAGCGAATGGATGTACTGTCATTCCTGCATTTTCCTTATTAATAACTATGGGATTCCTTCTTGAATTTCAATTGCTTTTAATAACTTAATAGAGTAGTAATGATGACTTAATACAATTTGTTTCATAATTTGCGGAGGCAATACGCAAGAATTATGGATGGAGATGATTTACTTTGAGAATAAGGTAAAAATTTTCTTGGTTTATGGCTTGCTGTTTCTTAGTTTCATTTTTTGTAATAAAGTCATAATTTGATGTTTATTTTAAATTAAACGATTTGGTTTAATTTGAATGTGTTAATTTTCAATTTAAATGGTTTATATTTTAATTTGATCGCATTACGTTCTAAATTGAATGCAATAATTTTTAACTTGAATGCGTTTGTTTTTAAATAAAACGGTAAAATGTGTAGTTGTTAATGCGTTATTTTATAGTGAAAAATTTGTGCAGTGTTTAAAATTGAAGCAAGATACGAAACAAAAAAAACTGATATTGGATAAATACTCAAATCATCCCGTTCAACAACATTCGTAGACTTATAATTTTTTCACGTAAAGGAATTGTGAATTATAGCAAATAAAAAACAGAAAATTATTATTTTTGCAAATTTCTACAATCATAAATTACAAAAACTAAAATAAAGATTTAGAGCTTTTTTACTTCTTCCAATTCCAGTAAAACGCCGTTACAGTTTTTTGGGTGCAAAAAGATTACAGGGTCTCCATGCGCACCAATTTCGGGATCTTCTTTTAATGTTTGGTAACCTTCATTTTTTAAGTTGGACATTGCTTCTTTGATGTTATCAACTTCAAGACAAATATGATGCAAGCCTCCGCGCTTGTTTCTAAAGAAAATTTATGAATTCAAACAAGATAAAGTACAAATCCAAAAAATATTTATTGTTGCTTAAACTTCAACTACTAATAGGTGAAGAAAATATGCAAAAACACGATCTCTCATTTAAGTTAATAATATTGATGGACAAAAATAAGAAAAGTTACAGGAAAATCTTTAAGCATAAAATTCGAAAAAAAACAATGCAATGAATAATTCGTTTTAGCAGAATAATACTCAAGACGTCGCTATTACATTACAAAGATTAAGATAATATCACTTGATAATTTGAACAGAAGAAAGTTGTCTATTGAAGAAGCTCAAGATTTCCTGACTGATAAACAAATGCGATAATGTGTCGCAAAATGGAATGTTGCCCATAAATTGTGAGAAAATATTTTGAAAATAATGGTAAAGACTTTTCTTTTTGATTCAATTTTGTGTAAATAGGGTTTGTTATGCAGTTCAACAAGTAAAGATTTCATTAAATATCGAATATTTTTCTGCGCCTTTCAACCATTAATAAGTACAGTAGGGGCAAAAATACTTGAAACGATTCATCATTTTTGGAAATTGATTTATTAATTTTGAAAGTACTAAATATTGCATTATCCTTGTTTGTGTGTGTATAAATTTTTATGCTTTCTATCAATATTAAATACATAGTTGTGCTTATTTACAGCATTTTACTCATCAATGTCAAATATAAATTGTTGATACAATAAATATGCGGCTTTCTAAAAAACGAGTTTCAAGTATTTTGTTTCTACTGTAGAATCGAATTTTGTCAATAAATGCACATGAAGTTTTCGAAAAATCTATCATATCTATTGAATGATAACGAAAAAGGCAGAATCAGCCAATTGGATGATAATGATGTTGTTTTTAAGGAACAATACTAGAAACAATTTTTAACATTCAACGCCACCACAAAATACACAAAATATTTATAAAAAAAACTCTTCCTGTACGTGTATGAAAATTGCCCAATCGCAAAGCAAAATCCTTATTCAACTGATAGCTCAGAAAGAGAATAAGCATTTTTCCATACCAAAAATACATTGGAAAATACGAATTAATTAAATGTGAAGCAATTCGAAATCGGTTCGATATGAAATGCACGAGATGTCGAAAAAATTCATTCCATTCGAATGATGAATATTTGTAAAGAACTTTGAAATCAATTTGCAAAATGACATTAAACTTTTGCAATACAATTTAATATAAATCGTAGCTAAAATAAGGGGTTATTCTCTTAAACAATGCAAATTCACACGTTTTTCGAAAATAAGACAAGGGAGAATTGTAGTTAGTATCTTGCGAAAAACACATCAGTCATTAAGGATTATATGTCGCTTTCAAAATCACTCCTAAATAAATATAATTATTTTACAATATAATAAAAGTGGCCTACTTCTGTAGAAATGACTGAATTGGACTATGTTCTCCATACGGAGTGATTAATTCAATAGTTGAATCACCCAAGTGAACAAATACCGTTGAAACTCCATGAGATGGTAAATGTTGGACATCACTGCATCTGCAACCGAGTGTATCTTTGTATAATTTCAGGGCAGTTTGAATACAGGGAACAGCAATTGCTACATGATTGAGTTTTCCAACTTTAAACGAATGAGAAGCAGCTCTTGCCTGCAGCAAAGAAATCGGTTTGGTTAATGTCTGCAACAACAATCTCATTAAACTAAAAAAAAAATAAACAACATTAAAAGGCTTAGGAAAGCACCATTAAAATCCCTTGTTAAAATGATAAAATATACCAACAAAGTAAACACCATCTATTGTCCAGAAAAAAATCACGAAATAGCCAAAATTTGATCTATGAAATAAAGGAAACTAATCCACGACAAAATAAATACAATGGCGCAAAATCAAATGGGGTTTTTTTCAGGAAAATGTGAAACTCTTAACATGCACTTCATAATTTCTCATGCATTCATATTCTTCATCAACAATTTGTCATTTCTAAGTGGAGCACGGCGGAAAGAATTAGCACGGATTTTAGCATATTTATTCAGGAAATGATCAGAAAAGTCGCCAATATGTGCGGTAAATCAGACTAAGTGCTACATAAATATTATCGAATGAGAATTTCAATCTAGACAATTTATGCATACAAATAAAAAGCACAAAATCAATAAACAAGTGAAGAGATTTGTTATTCAATGTATCAAGAATGGAACTGTTACAAGGGATCAAATAAGATCAAAATCATTGATGTGGATGATTTTTCAGAATCTTACATGAATATCTCATAAAAATGGGCTGCAATGAATGTGTAAATGAAACTGCACAATATCCAGAATCAAAGATGGTTTAAAGTGTAGTTTTCATGAAACTGGTCATCGATACGTGAATTGCATATACAATTGACAATATATTTAGATGTGTAGAAACACAAACTAATGGCATGAAACTGTTGATTTCATTTTATGCAAGATGGCGCTCGGTTCCAAACTGCAAAGCGAATCATGAACGTCTGTGTGATAAGAAAGTAGAAAGTTTTAAATGGAAATGGCAACTTGACAGATAGAAACCTTTCGGATTCTTTGAATGATAGAAATTGTGAAAGCAAACACTAACAATTTATTTATTGTTAATGAAAAATCAACAGAGATGACAGAACTACAATAATTTTCAAATCTTGATTAGGTCTATACCAAAACACTTCCTCCAGAGATTAAGATTCAAAAGGCCATACTAAATGTTTGCTACTATACTTTAAGGGGATTGATGAAATCAAGGAAGCGTTCAAAGCTGTGCACTCCTCAAAACCGCCTGAGTTTTTTCGGGATGTTTTTTTGAAATCGCGTTATAGTGACGAAAATTATGTCGAACGTAATGGTGACTATATAGAAAAGGTGTGACTTGAATTTGATTTGAATAAAACATTTTTTGGAATAATCGTTGTTTCTAAAGTAAGTTAAAGTTCAATTTAAAGTTAAATGTCTAAAAATGTCCGTTCATAAACTTTCTGAACCCACTTCGGATGTACAATAAATATAACAATTCAATAGCTTATTCGAACATATTGGAATCAAGCCAATGACCTGTTAAAGACGTGAGACAACTTCACTCCTTGGATTTTATTTCAAATACAGAATACCCTCACATATTCACGGGTTCCACAGTCATGGCCCCGCATATTTCGGGTTAGGGTCTTAACCCTAACACATGACTCTACGGTACAGTAATACACTAGGGGCCACTATGCTATGCAGTGTTACTGCCCTCCTGTACTTACATTACTTTTTGATTGAAATATTGTTGCAGTACAAAATTAATGTGTTTACATTATCATTACTATATTAGTGAAATACATAACTGCATGCAATATTACTACATTATTACTATATTACTACTATATTATTAATGAGTAAGAGTGTCTTTAGAAAGTGTTTGGGAAGCATTTTGTACCGTATATAATCTTATACATAGAAAAAAACTGCATCAAATATTCGCGGGGGAGTAAAGAACTTAACCGTCGCGAATAGCAAGGGAATACTGTATACTATCTGCAATTACAAAAGATCACTTCTTTTTCATTATTAATTTAGCAAAATAAAGATCAATTCTAGAAAACTAACAAAAATGCAATGAAATAGCAAGAAATGAAGGAAACAATTAAGAATGCATTAGGTTAAATTATTTTTTTAGGTTAAATTCTTCAAAAGAAATTTAGTTAAAAAATATTTGTTAAATTATGCAGAAATGGACTGTCTTTTTATTGTCGATTGACATCATAACCTTTCTGTTCCCAGAAATTTATTAATTTTCTTTTGAACCTCATTAGATTTTTACATTATTCGCTTGTTGCATTGAATTGTTTCCTAAAATGAATGTTGTTAACGCTACTTCTAAAAATCTACCACTTGTTCCGATATGATGTGGAACAATTTTTCACCAACTATGCAAGATTCATTCCTGGCGTTTCAAATATGAAGGGAAAAAGAGCTTTTCACAAGAATTATGGCGATAAAGCTATTGGCTTGGTTAAATTACAGCCATGCAACGTGACGTTTACTGCAAATTTACACCAGAGCAATGCGTCTCAAACCAAAGTTATGACTGCTGGATTTCAATAAATGAAGAACAGACATCATCGATGGTGCCGAATGTGATGATTGCATTAGGCACTTTGGCGGTGGCAAGCACATTGTTGCTTTCATAATGTGAGTGCATAGGCGTTGCTGTGAAGGCAGCACGACTGAAACAACCTGCCAGTGTAGGAAAGTTCTATTTACTGTTGCGAAAAAGTCATTTATTCAGGTATTGCACGTCTGATTCTTGACAGACTTATTGAGTCTAATCAACTTGGTTAATTAAAATAATTATTCACAGGATTCAGTATACACTTTATTATATGAATTTGTATATATAGTAGGAATTGTTAATTTTTGAACACTGTTGTATTTTAATGTGAATAAACTGCAATATATGAAATTTGTTTTAACAAGGTTCTCTGTAAATAATGATTTATAAGTTTTGGATTTATTAAATTATTGTATATTTAAATGTGTACTGAATTGTATATAAATTCGGCCCACGGCTATTTATTATGATGGTAAAGTTTACTAATCTCATATAGCAAAAGGCTAAAATACGTTGATGATACTACTGCTTCGGAAATTGTTTCTAAAAACGAGAACAGTAATGCATTAGTTATTTTTAGAAGTCAAATCCTGGTGCGAAGTTCACGACTTGCACCTAAACCCCAGAAAGTCTCATGAGCTGACCATCTTGTTTCTTCATGGTTTCCTTCCTCCAACAGAGATAATATATAATGAATACTGCCTTAGAAGACTCGATTCGACCAAATTGTTAGGTGTAATTTTCCAATTAGACCTAAAATGGACTCATAATACCAATTTCCTAGATAAAAAGGCTTCAAAGAGACTGCATTCATTAAATGCCTAATGGATAGTGGTGTATCATGTGAAGATGTCTTTAAGGTTTACACCTCAATCATTTGATCTGCAGTAGAATAATGTGCACCACTCTGGCACAGCAACCTTGTAATAAAACTGTCTCAGAAACTGAAACGGGTTCAAATTAGGGCGTTTAGAATTATTTTACCGGAGATGAATTACAAAGACGCATGCACTCATCTAAACACTACCAGCTTACACGATAGAAGAGTGGCCATAACTAACTCTGGAAAAGCATGAAAATCATCTCACACCCTTTACATCACCCCATTCCTAACGAAAGAGTCAGCTGAAATCCTTTGCGTACATACCAATCTTCTTTCGTGTACCATCAGGCCCTCAAAGACATCATATTCCAAACTGTTTTGTATATATCTTAAATATTTGCAATTTGTTCCTGTATAGTTTGCTTTTAAGCCTCTTTGAGCTTTGGCATTTAATAAATTATTTATTCACTAGTTGATTTTTAGTCATTAATACATGTTGTTACTGAATACAAAAGCAGTTGTTGTTTCAAACTTCAGATCCTCATTAAATATCGAATTGTGGTTTATTCGGAATTCCACGCGCTCAAAAGAAAGGGTTGTCTAAATTAGCAATAGCATCACGCACTTTGAATACAAACTAAAATTCACGGCTTACACGTTTTTTTAAACTTCAGAAATAGAGTATGCAATTCTGTTAAAGTACAAATGGAACGATTGTTTTAAATTTCTTGGAGTAAGTGATTAATAGTAGATAGATATTTGCCAGTATTTTCATATTTTAGGATGCTTTTTCAAGAAAGAAATAGTTATATCATAACAAGCATCAGTTCTTTTGAAGAAATGGGTTTGTATAATTTTTATGAGGCAACTATTCACATTCAGCATGCGGACATAAAATGCGAAACAACATTAAAGTAGCAATTATAAACATCTACGAAAAAAATTCTTATGCAAATTCAAATTTGTAAAAAAATTCTTTTTTGGTGACTTAAATTTTCAAATGAACAACTTGAAGTTTTGAAATAATTTTTTTTGTAAATTTTCTTTATTAAATGTAGCTAAAGAGACCTAATCATTTTTTTAAGAAACTAACCTTTTGCAGAGGCTCATTGTCAGAGCTGTATGAATGAGTCTCGCGATTTTAAATGTGTGCGTAGAGCTTCACTATGTGTGTATGTTTAACTCGATGTATTGTGGGTTTCATCAATTTCAGTTACTTGATTTGTATTAGAATGCTAACTTTTAGAATAAATCAAATTAAAACACGACTTCGTAAGGAATATACGAAAAAAATTTTTATATTGATAATTTAGTGCTAATTTTTTATATTTAATATTTGGATACTATAATGAAACATATAAAATTACTTAAAAGTTTGGACATTGTTTTTCAAGAAGAGAAGTCAGACCTTAATCCGAAATGTATTTTCGAAGCGTTAGGTTTTTCGCGTAATTTGCCTAATTTCAGGGAAGAATTAACACATTCAAAGAGGTTTATATTGGAACAATTTATAACAACAGTACCCAAAGAAATTACATTCAAGAAAAACAAATTTGGTTGGGGCATGTCGCACATGCATGGCCATTGGTAGGACCATGGGGACTTATTAAACAACTTATTGAAAATACGCAGGATATGGAAATTTATAATTTAATCGCTATTAAATTGTTTTATTTGTTATTAAAAAAGAAATTGTTTTGGAACGCAGAAAAATATGAAATAATGGAAAATGTTTATTGTGATGCTAGTGATAAAGCCGGTGGACTGTTTTTTGAAAATTATAAAGGAGAGTCTTGTTCAACACATTTTGTTTTGCGAAAAAATATTATGGATATGCACACCTTTACGAAGGAATTATTAATGCTATATGTCGCAGTAGTAGAGTCTACGATTAAATCAATAATATACACTGATTCTCAACCATTATACTTAGCAGCATCAAAATATAGAATAGTATTTAAAGAACATCCTCAAATAGCCCAAGCCACAAACATTTTATTATAGATAAAGAATATTGATATACATTGGATTTGTTCAGAAGAAAACAAAGCAGATGAGCACTCCACAAGTGTAAACATTAATTATGTGGTTTCCTCTGCACTCCAAACGGCCCTTAAATTTGCTCAAGATATAAATAGGATTGCAGAGGAAGATTTATAACATTCGTTTTATATCATTGTGAAGGAAAGAGAAAATCAAAATGAAATGATGATCTCATTCTCCAAAAGAGTGAGCTAATGGAAAAATTGGAAATTTCTGAAGCCAATTTTAGAAAATTAGCTCATAGGAAGAAGGCCCAAAAATATTTCAGGTCCTTTCATTTCTCTTTGTTTTAGTATTTCAGCAACAATTTTGTGCTTGCATGAAGTGTTAAAATATTGACTTATTGAAATAAGAGAACTGAAATGATTTTTAAAAGTGCTCTATGGTTTTTGAAAAAATTTGGCTTTGATATTTCCACAACCTCGTTATCTTTAAGCAAAGATCAAATAAATATCAAAGTTTCAGGATGTCGTGGGCAGCAGAAGGCTGCAGATATTTGTTTTAGAAAAGTATGCAGTAATTTTACAACAAAATTTCGTATTATAAGTAAACTTTAATTTCGAGAAAAGCTAATTCATTTTGAACACTGGTTTTCTCTTAAACAAAATTTTCAAAAATGTTTTTGATTTTTTGAGAAGAATGCATAGTTTTTCAAGGTTTTGTAACAGTGAAGAGGCGTATCACTCTTACAATGATTGATAAATCATTGCCAAGATCGTACCTCATTAAAAATCTTAGGAAAGACTTAAATAGTAAGATCAAAGTTGTAGCAAATCGCGCATATCTTTCAGTCAACAGTGAAGTTATAGATGGTATTTTAAGGCGCCATAGCAATATGCATTTATTTTCTCTCTATATTTTTAATGCAATTTAAAGATTAATAGTATATTTTCTAAAGTTTGAAATTTCTGCCAAAAATTAGTAATAGAGAAATTGAGTACGTATTACTTTAAAATAGATTGCTCGGAAATGTTAATCAAGATTTTGTGGCGATGCGGCCAAGTTTACAAGGACGTCTTCATTTGTGGAGACTAGTTTCTCATATTACTCTTTCGATGAAAACGGACTTTTAGAAGCAATAAATGAAGAATTGCCCTTGCAAAAGAGAAAGGAATATCATTTTCTTCAAACTGTACTTAGTGTTGGTTCTGCTTTTGTGAATGAAAAACAAATTAAACTGAGTTTCTTGTTATCAGATTTGTTATATAAATGTGCTTGGTATTAGAATTGCAACTATTTTAATATATATATATATATATATATATATATATATATATATATATATACACTGTAGTCCAAAAGTTTGAGCCCACAATCACATTTCTTCCAATGCTATAAAAAAATTATTGACACTTGTTAACATCGTGGCCAAAGTAATAGCAGCACATCATTTTTTCAAAAGCCATGCAGTTAATTTCTCAAAACTTTTCTTTTTAATCATCTCTACCCACCTTTAATTTCAAAATGGTATATTGATGTAACGATGTTTGATTCGATTGATGATTGCATTAAGCTTTTTGGCGAATCAAGCACAAAGACATTAGAAACAATGGAGAACGCTCTACATTTCAGCACATTGGCCAAGCGGAATCTCAATATTGACACAGACTTCGTTTTGCATGTATTACTGCTTCTAATGTTTATGACACTGCCCGATGCCAAACGTTTCATGGCAGCTTAGTTAAGAGGATATTGGGATCAAAGCCAATTCAAACCTTTGCATCTAATCATGGCTTGGATTTGGAAGGTTAACTTTAATGTAATTTTTTTAATTTTTAATATTATACTGCTATATTTTAGATTGAAANGCTTAGTTAAGAGGATATTGGGATCAAAGCCAATTCAAACCTTTGCATCTAATCATGGCTTGGATTTGGAAGGTTAACTTTAATGTAATGTTTTTAATTTTTAATATTATACTGCTATATTTTAGATTGAAAAGGTAGGATTATACATTAGAGCTGACTTTCCTGTGTTTGAGGGAGCCCCCACAGCAATCTCCGAGGACTTTGTCACTGAAATTAAGTGTCCCGCAAGTGGTGGTTGCGCTTCCCCCTACTATGATGAAACCTATAAGCTCACACCTCGTTTCTACTCCCAAATTCAATAGCAAATGATCATGAGTAGAAGAGCGCGTGGCTTGTTTTGCATTGCTTCAGTAGATTTTGAAGAGTCCAGCGAAGTTACAGTAGTTGAAGTGGCGTTTGATGAAGACTACATCTTAAATCTTCTCAAACATTCTCTGGCATTTTAGAAGGTATGCATTTTCCCAAAGTAATCGTAACTTTCACTCAGCTACTATCTTAATCAGTTCTTTTCAGAGGTACATTTCAATAACCTCTTTTCAGAACTACCCAAATAAATGAAAACATTAACATTTTGTTTTCGATGAATGCTTTGTAATGTGTATATAGAAATACAATTTTAGAAAAAAAAAAAAAAATATATATATATATAGACCGCTAGTGGTCAACAGAGTTAATTCAAAGTGGTCGATATTTCTGGTTGGTTGATATTTAAAATGGATACCACATTTCTCAAAATGAATACCAAGTAATTCAAAAAGAATGCCCGATTAAATGAAAACGTGACTTCCATCCATGGAAATGATTAACTAGTATTTATACCAACATGGTAAATTTGAAATTTTGTATTGCTGATGAAGATTAACTTTTGTAGACAACATATTGGCGTTGTACTAACAAGAACTGATAGGGTAGAGTGTTGTAAACAATGGACTTCAACAAGTGAGTGAATTTCAATTTTCAGAAATTTTCTTGAAATTTAGAAAACCAGAATCATATCCATTAGGATGAAAATGTGAATACAATTAGGGCACGAAGTGAAATAAAGGCCCAGTTTAACGTTTCTTATATCTTTTGTAAAAAAATTGTGGATATGTCGTCGTCAGATGTAACACGACTGCTTCAATAGCAATTTTTTTTGAAATTTCTAAGTTTGTACATGTTGTTTAGTCCCCATTGGCGAACACCCTTGCAACTAGTATACAGAAAAGCGGATATCCTTTACATAAGTCCAGCCTTGAGTTTGTTTTGTCTTCCCAGGTAATCCTAACTGTGGATTCGCCACAGGAAAATTTCCTCTTGTTTGACATTACCTTCGGGTATTAGTTTATTTGTTATTGTTGAAAATTTGACTGTAATTATTGTTCCATTCTATATATTGTTTATAAATTTGTCACATCAGTTGTTTAGAAATGATCGTATAATTGCATTTTCATCAAATTTCCAGCGAAGTCTGTTTCAAGTCAACAGGATCATTACGCCGATGGCACCTTCAAAAGACTTCCACTGATTTGTATTAAGAAAATTCATTACAATGGTGTTTTTCGTGACAAAAAGGGAAAGCGATTCACACCTTCCAATTTAAAGAGAAAATACAGAGAATTGGGCTATTCCTTGCAATTCAAAATTACTCAAAATTGATTTTGAAGCTGCTGTTTTTAAATCAGTTTTAGAAATTTGGCCCACAAGCATTAGAGGATGCATTTTTTTATCTTTGCAAGTACATTTACCAGTAACCCATTTTGTACATTCTAAGTGTACTTTTGGAATGATAGAAAACATTGGATTAGTGGTATTATATAAGAGCGATGATGTAATGCAAAAAATTGCTAAGGCACTTCATCCTGAAGAATTAGAAGTTTAACATATTGGCATATCTTGGGGTAAACTTATATCCTAGTTTGGCACCACTCTGATTATTATAGCAATCTATCCAATATTAAGTAATGTATTATTTTTAAATGTAGCTAATCTTAGTAAAATCAGAAACAATTTCTGTACACAATCGCGTGAACAGCACTAATAACCATTTAGAGGTTTTTCACAGTAGTTCAGTCAAGAAATTTTCTTCCGTGCGAATAATTTTGATTTTATTAAACAACTTCATTAAATTGAACTTCTTCAATTCTGTAGTGGAAGTAAGTATCAATCTGTCTAAAAATATGCGGCCAATGCGATTATGGTGTGAAAATTTTTACCTTTGATTTGACCTTAAATTTCTTATAGACTTTTGAAACTAAGTGTATCTATAGTTTTCTGTCTAGATATTTTTTGGGTTTTGGCCTATTTACTGTTTCTCATTGAAATTTTCGTGTTGACAAACCTCAATTTGATGTAGATTTTAGTGAAGCTTCCAATGAAGTTCTCATTGATACTCGGGCTGATATTGAAGTGTCAAGCAAGATATATATTTACCATTGTTAGTTCATGGGAAATTGAGATATTTATGAAAGCACCATACTGCATAACATTGCTTTGCGATAATACCAGTATTGAACTATGTCTAATATTGGGCAATTTTGGATTTAAAGAGAAGTGATTAGATTTGATTCTCATTCGTTCTTTAAAAATAGCACAGATGTAAAAGGGTATTCGTACAGAAGAAGTAGGTTCGAGTCAATAAGATTTATATTACATGGTGCTTAACAATGTGGAATCTATTGAACAACGAATTTGAATAGGCTTAATGTTTTTAAAACAATACAAATTACTAAATTTCAGCAATCTATTTCAAACGGGGTACAGACGTTTCACTAACTGGATATTTCACTAACTGGAAGTTTCACTAACTGGACGTTTGACTAACTTTTTGTCCTGTTAGACCTGCTCCTGTTAAGCCAAACCAAACGCGAAGGCGTTAAGTTACTATATAAAGGAAATTTTTTATATTACCAAATGAGAAAGAACGAGAATATATATTGGAAATGCTCTGAGAAACAGTGTAAATATAGGTTAATCACCGCGCATGATTATAGTATTAGGTAAAAACACTATTTTCTGAGCAATTTATAAATTCAGTGAAAATGTTTAGTTGTTACATTTATTGATGAAGTAAACAGTTTGCAGCGTCTTGTGTTTTAAATACCGTGGTTACTATTAATCTCATCAAAATAAAGCTAGTTAATATTTTTATGCATATTAGAAACATTTAGGAAGGAGGCAGCTATTGAACACTGTCATACATGCCTTAAAGATGAGATTGTGAATGCAACTATTGCTCTGCAGGAAATGTCTGACAAGGTGTCATTGGACACGTCTAAGACGTGTATGTTAAGGTTTATACATTTACACTAAAATCTAGCTTGCCTATTGCAATGTTATGACATTCATTGTTAGGTCAAGTTTATAATGAAGTCGCTGTCCGGACAGATGCTCTAGCAATGGCTCATGTTCCTACAAAATCGAATGTATGCCGAAATTTGTTAAGACTAAAATGCAAAGGATGTCCACCGCTGCCCTCATCTGCTAATGATTGGATTTTGGGAAATATAGCTGACTCTGATGGCAATTCTATGATTGGCGCTGATGCTGTAATTAATGGTCAACGAGTTGTACTCCTTGCGAGTAATTTTATGTTAAACCCTATGGCCAGAGCCACCCCCCTGTATCAGGTTTCACTACTTTTTTATATTGTAACTTCTTATTTCTTAGGAGATGGTCATTTAAGATGATGCCGCAAATATTCGCACAACTTTATACAATAATTTTTTTTACAATGCACAATTAATTCCTGGTGTCTATGCCTGCTACACTGCTACATATGAATTTATTTTATCATGGCTGAAAGAACGAAAAGCCATTTTGTACAGCATAACTCAACAAAGGAAATCGTGTGCAACTTTGAGTTGGCCTTCCATTCTGCCACAAGATGTATATTTCCACAGTGGAGAATTGTAGGGTGTTTTTTCAATTCTGCCAGGCAATTTTGCAACGCCACCCAAAACTTACACAACTTAAGCAAAATATAAAAACAATGGATTTGCAGCATTTGGTGAAGGCTTCTGCTGTTCTGTTTAGGCTAATGCGTCTTTGTAGAAACCTCCTGGGTGGTGTGGAAGATCTACAATATTTAATTATTAAACATATATATATATATATATATATAGGTTTGATTTGTTAAATTCAACTTTTTGCCGAGTTGATTTACATGAAGTTGTAGATATATCACACCTATGCTATTTCAATATAATTGTTGTGTCTCACACTATATTCAACATTTAGAATAGTAACTGCAATGCATTTAATGCATTTTGATCTGATAGTTCATTGAATTTTAAGAATAATCATTTCGAAATTACTACTTTTGAGTAGACCAACTTCTGATTCTTGGTGTAAGATAAACACAGCTGTACGCATGTACAGAATATTTGAGTTCGAATTTCACCGAATCAATACTACATATTAGAATTTGTATCTAATAATCAAATTTAGAATGTACTATTGAATAAGGATACTGCTTGGAATTAAACATTAGAAATTTAATTATACATGAAAATTATATTTATACAAAATACAAATATTGCAAAGGTTTATATTGTATAACAGTTTAGTTAGTGCTATTTTTGTAGGAACATCATATTGGCGATGTAGACTCACTCAGTGAGTCTCTGGGTTATATTTTGCACTCAAAATTGCAATGTTTCGAGCAAAGCGTCGCAATTTTTTCAGGACTGTGGTTGGGATTGTGTACTCCGCAAATATCACCACATATCCTATTAACATGATAAAGCTTGTAGCTTCCCACCTCGTTTCTTAATACGCAATGCGCTCTTTTCAGAGCTACCTAGATAAATCAAAAAATTATTTTGTGAATAAAAAACAATGAATGTATGATTATCTAATATAGTGATCAAGTAAGTGACGAAAGGCGGGGTGAAGGACCGCGAAATTTTTTTGAAAATATAGACAAAATAGACGTTAGAATTGCATTATTAGGAACAATGTTACAACAATTGAATTAACAAATTTTATTTTTACATGCCGATTTTGGTTTTAGCTTTGTTGTCTAGGAGGGGTTGCCTGACCTTTCAGGGGGGTTCGACCCCTCCTAACCTCCCCCGTGTCTACGGGCCTGAAAAGCAAGCAAATCACGTTAAGAGCGACAACAAAATCTCTCTAAAACTGAATTGCTAGCAATTCTATATAGTAATAAATATATAAAAATAATCGGGTGGCAATATCACCAAGATGCTTAAATACTTTAAAGCAACAGCACAGACGGAACTGTAACTTTATTATATTATATTATTACCGTATTTACTCGTGCATAAGGTGCACCTTTTCCACGAAAAATTGCTTCCAAAGCGGGGGTGCCGCTTATCTACAGAAACATCTCGCGAAGACACCTAATTTGCAAATATATTCTAAACTAAAGTACGGGATTTTGCTGTAATATACATTAAAGTAAAGTAATATCCTTGTTTAAAAGACAATTAATGTATTACTATACTGAAGAACTTGATCGAGAAGCTGCCGAAATAGATAGACTATTTGGAGAGAGCGATAATGAAGAATTTGAAGGATTTTAACATGAACTCTTAGTAATTATATAAGATACGTCGGTACTTTACTTGTTACAGTTAATAAATTATTAAAAACACGAATCGGACTTAGAAATTTACTTCAAAGTTATAAGAAACACTGAATAATGTAAATATGTATGTTTCATTGATTCAGTGATTGTACAATTTTTTTTGCTCAAAAAACTTATTTTCCTAAAAATCTCCTAAACTCGGAGTGCGGCTTATACACGGGTAAATACGGTAGTTCAAATAAAGTTGTGAAAAATGAATTTTAAAAATAATTTCATGGTGAATTTGAGGGTGTACAGGAACGAAATCAGATTGGGACACCATTTTTGGAAATTGAATTTGTTAAGTCAAGTCATGGCTATTATTGCTATAACCTATCTAGAAAACGTATATTGGATTTGTAAACTACGAAATTGTTCCTGAAGTGGTGTACAGAGCGGCAACATTTTTTCATTGTCTTGTAAGTTTACTATATGTTCAGCTTATAATTCGAAATTAAAATTTAGCTCCGCATTGCCATAATGCTAACCAAGTAGATGTCGAGGTACTTAAGCCTCGCAATAAAATTGTAGAAAATTTTGAAGGCTCGGGACTTGCCGCTACCATGTCCGTGAGGAAGTCATTCACCGAAATCGAAGATTGCGTCTTAACTAAGCTGACTTCCATTGTAAGTCTAAATTTTATAATCGTTTTCTAAAAAAAATTTAGCCGAACATTGCTTCCTGTTTGTCCAATCGCAAGCGAAGAGGGGGAATCGTTTTGCCCAATGATATTATTCAACTGGAGGTTTCTCCACAATTTCAGAAAACGCCGGAGGGTCATACGTTTTTTCTCTTTGACCAGAAAATTCAGTATGTTGTATTCGGTTTATGTTTATATATGAATTTTAGTCAGCGTAATGAGAGAGTGGGCGCATTTGCTTCTCAGCGAATGCTTTGCGAACAAGAAGATATTTTCGGGGACGGCACCTTCAAAACGGTTCCGACTATCTTCCAACAATTATACAAATTGGGATGTATTGTTGAAGGCCAAATGTTTTCTGTGGTTGTTTTTTAACAAACCGGAGAAATTCCGATACTTATTTGATAATGCTGGAATATCTCAGACTTAATTGAAGGAGTATTGGTCTAAGACTCCACCCATTTACATTTACAATTGATTACGAGGTGGTGACAATAAATACTATAAAAACAGTGTGGCCTTCAATCATAATACACGGATGCTTTTTTCATTTTTGCCAGCTGATATATAGGTATAACTTGATATTATTTTAAGTTTCAAGATTTATTATTTAGAAATGTTGAACAGTTAGGTTTTGCACGACTATTTAAGACGGACGTAATCGCATGACAAATAATTAAAATGCTGATGTGTCTTTGTTTTCTTGAACCCATGGAGTTACAATATACTTACATTATATTAAGTGAGTTGGCTTAGAGGAAGTATCCATGCTTGGAACCCTTTTTTTCTTACTATGCAAAGCATATGTTTTTTACCGGCGCTTTCTAAATTGATTATAGGAATTGGTAGGATAAAGCAGACATAACCGTTCATGATCAATTGTATAGGACAAATAATCACCTTGAAGGTTACCATTCTCGTTAATCTAAATGCTTTAAAAGGCATGCAAATATATATGATTTCTTAAGAGCTTTGCAGGGTATTTTTTTAATTTGTAAGCCAATCCTTGCATGTTCTTTAGAGGAAGAAAATGTTGTTTGGAAAACGTTTTGCCAATTAACATAATAAATCCAGTTATTAAATTCATCAACAAAGTATATCTCCTACATCAGGGCACTTTGAATTTTAAAATTTCTATTATTTAACAATAATTTTTAAATTGTGTTTAATTTTCAATTTTTGTACACTCGAACACCAACCTTATTAATTAAATTATATGGAGCGCATTTCCGCTAAATGTAAAAATAATAAACTTCTTTTCATTCCATTGTGTGATGGAGTACATTACAGTGGTATTGTTATTGACTTTTCAGCTTTCACAGTAACTTTTTACGATTCTTTAGTGAATATTGAATATGGTAAAAGTCTAATGACTAATGTTATGAAGTTTTTTTACTGTAAAAGGACCGTTTAAATTAATATTTTATTATAGAAAACCTGTTCAATTTGATAGTTATTGTTGTGGGGCATTGTTGATAGCCAATTTATCCTGTGTTTTATATAATCAATCCCTGTCTTCAACTGTCAACGAAGTTTTAAATTTTATTAATAATAACGTTGTTAATTTCCGCTCTGTTTTGGATACCGCAATCATCTGTTCCTTAAATGATTCTGGCGAAAGTGATGCCACCTTGCCATATGATGGTAACTGTGAAGTTGTTTCTAGTTTTAATTTAAATGATATTGTTAAAAATGATGAGCATATGAATGTGAATAAACTTCCCTTTCAAAAATTTTTGCCGATAAACGACGTTTTTTCTACCATCAGTAAGTGCCAACTCCCCATGCTTGATAGTATTCCTAAGGGTTTAAAGGAAAAAATTTATTTTCTTTAGGATAATTCGAAAAATTGTAACCGTAGTAGGAATGTTTTTAATGATGATTGCGGGTTTATATCAAAGGTTCTGTTAAAACTGATTATTTTGTTCATGATGGAATGCCAATCTATGTTAGAAAGTATAATGATTTGTTTTGCAAAGAGGATAATCGAGGTTAAAGAGGACTTTTATTCCTCTTGATCCGCAGCCTGAAAATATTGTCGCATGTCAGCTTTATTATTCCACTCTTATAGCAGATAACAATTATCGTCGCGGCGTTTCTATTTTATCTGGTGCCGGTTTTGATTCTACCGTTGCTCTTATGGAATATATCGGTGCTTATCCAAAATCGCGTTCTTCCCACGGTAATTGTCAATTGAAATTACCTTACATAAGAACGGATCCCTCAGCTCGTAAAATTTTTAAAGATCTTCAAAAAATGAAACCTTCAGGAGTTTATGTGAAGCATATACAAAATTCAGATGTCACTTGTCAACTAAGAAATGTAGCTCAATTATATGCAATTAAAAATTCATCTGTTGAGAAGCCTTTATGCAGCAATTTCGCAAGTAATCTTCAAGATGTTCTCATCCATTTATTCAGGACGTGCGCACAGCGAAGGGTGCTGTCGCAACTATTGTGCTATTCACCAAGCAGCAGATTCAAGATTTAGTTGTGCAATGTATTTATGGAAATTCCGTTGTAGGTATTGATAAAACATATAATTTAGGTGATATGTTTGTTACGGCCACTGTCTATAAGCACTCTGAGTTAATAAGAAAAACCACTGGGGAATCGCCTATAATTGCTGGTCCAATGTTTTTGCATGGTGCTTCTACTGCTGATGTTTTTTTCCCCCTTTTTATCTACTACGACTTGTACTTTCTGAACACAATTTGAAAAAATTGGTGATTGGATCTGATAATGAAAAAGCGCTTAAAAAATCAATTTCACTTATGCTCCCCAACTCAGGTACCATTTTTTGTGTGCGACATTTGAAAAACAACTTAAAGAATTTTTTGGCAAATTCTGTTGGTGTTCCTAAATCTCAAAGAAAGCAGTTTGTTGATGAAATATTCGGTGAACATGGATTACTAAAGTGCAATAATGAAGGTGAATATAACATTCTTTCTGGAAGAATTTCTATGAAGTGCAAATTGGTGTCTAAAATTTGTTGAAATATTTTAATACAAATATGAGATATGCGTTACATTGTAATTTTTCAGCTGGTGATAGTAATTGGGCTAACAATAATTGTGAATCACTTAATAATGTTTTGAAAGAGAAGTTTGACTGGAAAAGGGCATCTTTGGTTACAATGATTGAAAAACTTTATGAGGTTGTTAGGCAAAAAATTTTGGACTTTGAAAGAGCAGTATATGGACAAGGTAATTCTGTTTTTAAAAATCAAATCGCATTAGATTTTTATTACTATACCTCTATGGAGAAAGATCGTCAACAAGCTTTATCAACACAGTATCTATCAATCGATGGCACCTATTCAAAGAGGCAAGAAAAAAAATCAAAGAAAGCGCGCACGTTCTGAAAAGACAGTTTAATTAAATTTCATTTAGGGCTTTATTAAAGTAAGGAGTGGACTCCCCGAGTTAATCTTGTAAGGGGTGGATTCCCGAGTTAATTCTATAAGGATTTTTTATGTAAATTTTTAGAATGTCTAAAGTGGCTATTATTGGAACCAGTTATATTGCTCGTGCTCGAGAGCATTTGCGGGAGTATGAAATATACTCACAGCCAGGCGGTCGAATTTTTTACAATTCAAATTGCAATAAGAGAACCTTATTGGATATTTGCGTAAATAGCATTAGTATAGATTTTCTTATTAGTTATTACATCAAAGTGAAACGATATGACCTTGTCATACTTCAGTGGGGGGGGGGGCAATGACTTGCATTGCAGCCACCCAAATGTCATCAAGTTGGCTTGCACAATGAAACATTGTATGCGAGTGCTGCAACAAGTAACCCTTAAATTATTTATTGTTACTAATAAATTTTAGCAAAACCGAAAAGTAATATACATAGGAACGATTGTGAGGCCCACAATACAAATTCCCTTACAAACTCTCTTCAACATTATGAAAAGATCCTCTTTTAAAGTTGATCTTGTAACCAGGAAGAGATCAGAATTGAACAGATTTAGGAATTACATAGACGTACATCTTACTGAAGATGGTTATCGCAGGAAGGCGCTGGATATCAGAGCTGTAATTAGTCGTCACCTTTAAGACTGTGAGTAGTTTTATGTTATTGTATAAATAATAGCTTTAACTTTAGATAAAATTGTATAGTTTGTATAGAATTACAGTTATGTTGTAACTGTCAAGTTTGCATCTCTGAACTAAGTTCCAGTTGGAGCATTAGGCTGTACTTAGCATCAGCTAGGTTTGGGTCAAAACGCGTGTTTGCGTCAAGTTTCAAGCTTACGCAGTTATTTATTTCCCAAAGTTGCCTAGATGTAAGACTCCAACATTGCATAATTACAATTTTGCATTAAAAACTAATAATATATATTTTATATCATTAGTAAATTAAATTTTTATGTCATAATTTTGGCTTTATATTAGGCTGGGGCAGCAAAAATCAACGTGTTAAAGTTAAAACTACACATAAAAGAGGAATTCAAAATCAATACTTGGACAATGAAAGGCTGGGTTAAAGGCTAAGTGGAGGGAAATACACTTGATAATATTTCCAACGTGAATGTAGTAGCGTTGGAACCAGCAAACCCAGTGAAAAAATTTGGTGATGAAAGATCTGAAATTATCATTCCGTCCATTGTCAATATAAGACGCCGTTACGCAAATTTATATTAAAATTTACATGTATATATATTTCTATAAACAATATAAATAATTTTCGTATTTGTTATATTTTTCTTTTTGCAGTGACGAATTCTATCTAATACACTATCTATTTGATCAAGCAATTCCTTTTAAATACGATTAGTAAAATATAATTTTTATGAACATAGTTTAATGTAATCCCTAACTTTTTGGGGATCAACATTGATTAATAAGTATAGAATGACTCATCACAAAATGCATCTTCTTTACAATAAATTTTCAATTCATTCACTAAAACATTTGGTTCACTATCTATCAGATCACATTATAATAAAATTCCTAAATAATTTTAAGTCATATATTGCAAAAAATTTCGGATGTTTCAATATATGTTCATAAAACAATTTTTGAGTAATAGAAAATGTGATGTGATTGAATAGACATTGTGTGGATGGATATTTGGTAAAATATTTTAAAAATTTGAGGTTCTAACGTCCAATATTGAGGTGAAGTTTGTTGCAAATTGTAAGTTTATTAATGTGCTGCATTGCTAAATAAAATTGTTTTATCAAATAGAAATAATACAAATTCGATGTTTTTGAGATAACATAGGAAACATTGACAAGTTTGTAACAATTCCATGAAATATTAAAAAATTCAGACAAAAATTGCAGAACAATACTGGCCTTATAAAGATCATCATGAATTGTATACTAAAGAAAATGAACTGTTAACTACCATTAAATGTAGGGGTGCCAGCCAGGTAATGGTGGGTGGGATTGGTTAGATTTCAAACTTAACAATCAATGACTTGTGTATATCCTAATTAGATCTTTATGGTGTACATCAAGAGTGATAGTATTCTGTCAATAATTATAAATTTAAAAAAAATTGGAAATATGTTTGAAAATATCAAAAAAACAAGCCAATCAATCCCAGTGAATCAAGTACACAGTGAATAACAGTAGTTAAATGGTGTACTTAAGGTAATTTTTTAAAATTCAAAACAATTTGCATTCAGTTGGAATAGAAATAATGAATTCAATATAACAACCAGCTAAATTTTGTCTTTGATGTCACTATTTGTGAGGAAAATTTAAGGCCGCCCCTCATTTATCTTCTGATTCGTACTGTAAGATAAACACAGCTGTACGTACATATGTACAGACTACGGGAGTTCGAATCTCACCGAATCAACTTGGCAACATTTATATTGCACAATATTTTGCGCCCATAAACTCTTTTTATGTTGATATGCGTTTAAGTGCAATATTGCATTGCCATTTTGCAAGAATTATTGTTCATTTTGACAGACCCACATTTCAAATTAACACAAAACAGAATATATTCAATTGTGCTTGAATACGTATGTTCTCATTTTAAATTTTAAACCTTGGACAATTAATATATTTAATGAAATAACATAAAGCTTACCTTTTAATGTAGAAAGATAGTTAGCCCAAAGTATACATCAATGAAAAAACCATATAGGTTATTCAAAGATACCCACAAGCATGGATATATATATATATATATATATATATATATAAT